>JAKSZP010009608.1:0-82854 GCA_022478985.1 Massospora cicadina | reverse complement strand
AACTGATTGGAAATGTTTAATGAGTTGCGAGGTGAGTGATGCCGCCTGCAACTAGTGAATTGATTGGTTACTAGCCAATTATGGATTATTCACTTGGACTGAAAGGAAAACGTTAAGTATATGTTTCTGACTCTTTTGTTTGAGGTCTCGAGGATGTCTAATGTCAGAATCCTAGTCAGGATGGGGAAGACCATTGCTGCTGAGACGAGGAAGGGTGATTCAATGGCAACAGCTGCCATTTCATAGAAAAAGGTGTCAACCGAGGGTTAGACAGCTGAATCCCCTATAAATTCCCTAGAATTCACTATAATAAAAAAACAGTAAAAAAACACTCAAATACACTCAAGTATTACACTGGAAAATAATCACTGATTGACACAAGTTTACAGTTGGGAAAGAACTAATAAAGAACTTTATTATTTTGACTTCAGATTTGGTAATAGTTAGACTATCAGAATCTAGTGTGAAGATTCCATCTCAAGGATATTATTGCAGAAGGCAATAATTGGTAGACTCTCAGAGAAGAGTAGAGATCCAAGCGGGGATCTAGAGATGAAGGGAACCATGGCTGAGGGATTGCTGCTGACTGTGTGTTGGGCCAAAGGGACTGTCATCAGAGGAGCTTAACAAAGATTAAGTGAACAGGATCCAGGGAACGAATCCCTAAGAGTGCAATATTCAGTATTATCGGAAATACCAGCTGAAGCATTAGGTCAGAAGATAATTCTAACTCAACTACAGATAATAGTCATCATACTATTACCAGTTTATATATATTCTTACAACGCGACGTGCACGAGGAAACCAAACCTGTGCAGTAGAAAGATTACTAGGGTTGACCTCCAATAAATTAACTCCTAAGAGTAAATTTTTACAGTTGGGATAGACAGTTGGCGTTCTGGTGTTTTCCCCAGCTCAATGCTTGATGGCTTAGTCATAAGCTTGAAGCTTTAAAAACCAGTAGGCTAATAGGCCCTCAGGTTCTCTTAAGTTGTTTGACCATCTTGAGGGAAGTATGGTCAGTAACAACTTTGAAATGAGTGCCATTAAGGTAGACCCAGAATTTATTACAAGCATATATGACAGCTAAGCATTCTTGTTACGTCACCGTGTAGTTCCTTTCATGAACGTTTAAAGTATGACTAGTGAAGGCAACTGGGTGCTCTTCATTATCTTCTCTAACTTGGGATAATATGGCCCCCACTGCTGTTTGGAATGCATCAGTTTGGACGATAAATTCATGATTAAAGTCTGAGTATTGAAGAACCTGCGTGCTTAATAGGGATGATCAGAGTTGGTCAAACGCTTCCTGACAAGCTGGAGTCCAGTAAAATGGAACCTTATCTTTAAGCAGATAGAAAAGCGGCTCTCCAAGTTGTGTGAAGCCAGCAATAAATTGGCAATTGTACCCAATCATGCCTATAGTTACTTAAATATCGTGCATGGATTCAGGCCATTTCATTTTAAAGATAGCATCCAGCTTAAAGGGTTGGGGCTGAAGACCCACTTTATTAATCACAAATATGAGGTATTCCAGTTGGTCTTTGAAAAACTGACATTTTCTGGTCTTGATTTTAAGTTTGCAGCAGCTAGCCTTCTGAAAACTTCCTAAGTTTTCCAGGTGGTCATCAAAAGTGCAGCTGAAAACTTTGATAATGTCAAGGTACACTAGTACACATGACAACTTCAAATCTCCCAGGATTGTGTCCATTGCCTATTGGAATGTAGCTGAGGCATTGCAGAGCCCTTGAAACATTCTCGTTGGCTGCAATAGGTCACCTTGGGTTAAAATTGCACATTTCTCGCGCTCCTCATCAGGAAGATCTATTTGCCAATGTCCGCTGATAAGGTCCATTGCTGAGAAGTATTTCATGCCCCCTAGCCTATCCAAGGCATCAACTCGTCGGCAGTGGGTACAAGTCCTTCTTGGTGATATTGTTTAACTTCCGTTAATCAATGACTACGTGGTTGCTTCCATCCTTTTTCTTCATTAAATTGGTGCTGCCCATGACTTTTTAAAAGACTAACATGCCACGATTGAGATGTTCCTTAATCTCCTTGGATACAGATTCTTCTGATGATTTTGAGCGTCTAATTAGGCTTAATCGAATAGGTTTATGATCTTCAGTATATATTTTGTGGGTAACACCATTAGCACATCCCAAGCCAAAATCATCTTCTGCAAATAAAACCCATTACTTGGAGAAAAACTCATGAGCTTATCTTTTCTCAGAGTTGGTCAGGTTTCTTAAATCGTCCATAGGGACATTAGTTATGCTGAGTTGGTCCTTATCAAGGGAGCCCTAATTTGACAAAAGTTCTAAACTCATGGAATGAGTGAATTTCCATGGTAGGGAACATATGCAGAAAAGAGATTGTTTGATGTCACCTGATGGAGATAGGCCAATTTTGAAGGTTTGCACATAAGATATGTATATCTCCGTGACCCAGAATGATAATACCAGGGGCAATGTTTGGTTCGAATCAAGATTTAGACCATGGTTGATATACTTCACCATAAAGTCCTTCTGGGATATTAATTGTTTGTACCATTGGGACGATTACTTGTTCTCCAGATGGTATAGTGATGGTCCGATTTGATCCAGGTGTGAATGCCATTTGACTCATCAATCTTTGTGGGTAGTGGTTTTATCTTTGACCATGCTTTGGAATACTCAATTGGGACGACTCCATCTTTGTAGGCCAGTTTTATGAATAGGCTGGGTTTCTTTTTCTCAACTGCCTTATCAAAAAAATTGAAGTGTAATAGCCTGGCCAATAATGGTGAGAGTATCATCCTTATGATTGGTAACAACTCCATATCTTCTTAGTAAATCAGTCCCAATTAGGATATAATAGTTTGTATTTGGTAACACTATGGCAGGTGCTGTTACTACAATGGATCCAAATCTGAGTGGTAGGGTACTGTATGCGCCCTGCGAGTTAGTTGTATGCGCTCCTTGCTGTTTCAATTCCTGACAGTGGGCAACATTGGGTGCAATTTATAGTTTTTTAATCAACTTTGTGCTGACTATGTTGATAGGAGCACCACTATCAACAATGGCCCGAACTTGCACCTTGTTTACCACTATGTCCACATAAGTAAATTCAAAGTAGTTTTCAGAGGGATTTATTGTATGAATGCTGTAATTGCTGCCTGATTCCAGGTGTGATTTCAGTCTTGAGCAAATATCTAGGAAAAATATCTGCTAAGTTCTTCATTGGAATGGCTACTTAAATGTTGTTAAGTTTAGGTAGGTTGGTCAAAAATCTGGGTTGGAGATCTAAACCCTGGTCAATAATCTGCTTTGCATAGGGTTTCAATACTTCAGTTTGGGTTTACTTGGAAATTTTTAAGGGTTTAGTTGCTTTTGCTATGGTTTGAGTAGTGATCATCATGACATCATTAGCCACGATATGGTGGAGGTTATCTTTAGCAACATCTTCGGCCCTAAAGAGCTCATCAGGGTCAGGTGGAATGGTTAGAAAATTGGTGAGGTAGAGCATTCCGCCTCTACTCCACCTGCTCTTTTCCTGCCTCACTGTCACTGTTGATTTCTAGAGCAAAGTTGACCCCAGGCTTTTTGTTGGACCGTCTGTAGCATTATCTACAAAATCCCCATTTTGACCACAGTTGTGGCATGTAATCTGCCCTCTTTGCTGTTTTTGCTCGAATTTTTGGTTCATTTTTTGGAAAATTTTCCCCTAGTCAGACATAGTGTTGCTTTTTGGGCCCAAAAATCGGGATTTTGCTAATCTTTGTCCCAATTAGGTGTATTGAAATTACAGGAACAGCTTCTAAAGTAATTGGTAAGCTCTTGGATTTCTAAGCTTCCATTGAATACATGTAACATGACATTGTGCAGTTCACAGAAGGGCATAATCGCGTGCTCCATTGCAATCTTGGCGTCAAATTTATCTGTTGCGTTATACCCAAACATGACTTGTGCCTCGTGGAAAAATTTATATGAAAAGTCCTTAATAGTCTCATTCTGCTTGAATTCTATATTAAGAAGCTCTCTTCTTCAGGTTTCTAATTTCTCAAGACCTCCAAACTGTTTTTTTATTGCTATTTTTGCATCCATATAGGACCAATCATCGCCCAAATAGGGCTTAATGAGGTCACAGCTATGGGCATAAAGTGAGTAATAAGTGCCTATCCTTTTGCATAGTCTGATGCTCCTCTCATTGCTTTTTCAAATAATTTGAGGAAAGAGTGAACGTTTCCATCCTTATTGAAATTTGTAAATTCAGTGGTTTGAAGTAATCTCGCCCTGTTTTGGGCATAGAAGTTGAACTTCTTCTTGTCTGTCTTGGTGTTTCATCGCTTAATATTGCCCCACCTTCCTGTTGGGCAGTATCTGGAGTCAGTATTGATGCCAGAACTCTTGGAATAGGATGGATGTTCAAGTATCAGTTTCTGCATTGGTGTTAATTTCTAATAATTCAATCTCATGATACTTCTCTGAACTATTGGATTCTGACGCCTGAATTTGGCCCTTAGTTACTTTTCCAGGTTGTTTTTTGGCCGAATAAGCGGAACTATTTCCTATTTCTTTTTTATTGAAGTTGGGCGAGCACTGGCACCCTTGCTTTTTGAGGGATTCGAATTCTTTTTTAAGGTTGTTATAATCCTCTTTGAATAAAGCTTGATTGGTTGCTATGCTTTTTATATCTTTGTCCATACTATCTCCTCGGGTTTTTGCAGTTGATAGCTTCATTCTGATTTCCCAATTTTCCTGAGTAGTTTTCAGTGTTTCTAGCCTACAATCTCGACACTACAGTCCAATTTAGAAAATTCCTCTTTGATCTGGGCATCCTCTTCATCCCTATTTGGGACAGCTGGATTTGCTGCAAGGTCCTCAAAGTTAATGTTGATAGTCTCTAGCTTGGCCCAATCATACTCTTTAAAGTCATCAATTTTTACATTTAACTCTAGGTGTTTTCTTTGGCCCAAAGTGGCATGTATGGTAAGTCATTATGATTGAGACAATAGGTAATCTGAATGGCTTTCCAGTTTTTGACAGTGGTTAATCATAGTTTGTACCCGTTTTTGTGATAACCCATGGTGGGTCAGAACTTCTGCGGCTATCTTAGAAGCTCTTTCGTTCAGAAGCTCCTCAAGGGTCTTTAAAGTCCCATGAGCTTCCTTGCCAAGTCCCATATTATTAACAATTGCCTTTTGGACTTCAGCAAAACTGGAATTTAGCTTGTCCAGTAGGCATTTTGGGATGTTTGTTCCTCCCCTTGCATATGGCAGATTACTGTGATTTCCCGATGTTGTCTAGCAATTATACGCTGGGTATGCTTAACTGAGGGTTGAACAAAGTTAACCAGGAATTCATTAGTTGCTTGACTGTCTGTGAGACATCTGGCAAGAGATGACATGGTTGTGTCGTGGTAATTAATATATATCTCCATTTTGAGTGCCTGATCCTTAAGGTAGTAGAACAGGCCAAAGGAGGGATCGATTTGTGAAGTCTTAATCCTAAAACCCTGATATAGGGTTTCCAGAATAGCTTTTATGCTTGAAGAAGTAAGATCAATCAGACTGGTTGTATCTTCATGAGCTCCCCTACTGTGATAAGATCCAGGGAGTAGGAGGTACCCACTTCAGAGCCTTGGCGTCTGGTATTAAAATATACCAAAATCTCTTTATCACTGGTAGCCATTTCATTGTCACTTTCTCCTCTGGCCAATTCTGCCAGGAATTGTTTATGTGATTACATTTTATAGAATGTAACCAGTTTTGAGTGAGCACCAAATCTGAAAATCAAAGGATCGCTTGCTTATATATTTTTATCCTGCACCTCTACTCAGGCCAAAGTTCCAATGATTGATTCTTGCTAGTGCCTGTAGTTTATGGTATTCAAACCATACAAAACTGACTAGGCCTACTAAATTCAACTTGATTCTTCTGGCTGATTTCTGGTGTAATTTTCCCTTTTTGTTTAAGAACTTCTTCTGAGGCAGGTATAGTTACAAGCTGGGAATTCAGTACTTCCAGCTTGCCAACACTTTCTCCAAAAAAGGATTCAATGAGAAAACCAGGAAAGAGATAAAATAAATATAACTTTTATTATAAGTTATTTATTAGATTCTGGTCATTAGGCCAGGCGCCGGTATTTATACCTTTAGGGCATCTCCTGGACACATTCCAGCACAAACATCACAACAGATATTTTACCACCTCTTTCAGCCCTTGAACTGATATGACTTAAATTTTTCTTAGGTTTATTGTTGTCAAAATACTCTCAAAATTGAGAGGATTTAAGGTACATGAATTGCGTTAAAATCATGCAAAATTGACCTAGGATCTTCTGAATTTCAGTTTCGTCATACTGCTGAAGAATTACACCTTCTGTGAAATTTTGTCATCAATTGAAGAGAATGACGCACCCCTAATCAGGACATTGGCAGTCCTCTCCTCAATAGCACAGCGTAAGCCCTTTTGGATGGTCCATGCAAGTGCTATTGCGCCAATTATGCGGATTGACATACAAATTTCACCCTAGGGCGGAAAATTGATTACATTTTTTTCATTTGTTTGATAATCCATGGAATTTTAAGACATTAACCACAGGTCAGTCCTGAACGATTTTGTATACAGGTGAATTGATAGTTTTCCAATAATCAGGACCAATTGCTGAGATTTGATGTGTAAAAAATTGGCCATAATATGTGAGTGTATTCAGGCTGATCACTTTGATAAAATATTTGATCAAAATGGCATTGAGATGTTCAGCGCGAATTGTATGATTGCAATAGGCTTTGAGGTGAGAATATAGGTGTTAGCTCAAGCATCAAAAGGGTAATCGGCCCAATCTGATGGTTGTCAAAAGGTTTATTTTTCGATTCAACTATCAGAATCTGACAGCATCGTCTAATGTCAGATGATTCCCTACAACCAGAGTTTGAGCCTCAAGGTAAAAATGATCGACGTATTTGCTTATAGTTTTTCTTCAATTTAAGGCTAATATTCATAAAGTTTTGTTTTTGTTTAGTCAAGGTTAAGTCGCTTCCAAATTTCCAAAGCAAAGAAGTCTTGGCATTGATCCAAGTATGGCATTGCATCAGATGAGGGACCATATTGCCTTGAGTCATACAGCTAAGACACTTGGTCGAATGTTTGAGTTGTTGATGGTTAGTCGCTTCCTCCATAGAGCTTTCATAGCAATATAAGAAGAAGAAAATGCTTCCTTCTCCAGGGACATATTTTTTTGAACAAAGATTTAACTGTAACACTTGGGGGAGTTGGAGGACTAATGACATGACCTGATTGGAGACAGTGCTTTCTCCTAATGATGAGGCAGTATATCGAGAATATGCTTGAGGTTGGAGTGCATCTACTTATCTCCGCAGATCATTGATATCATCAAGTATGAGGTCTACTTGCTTGAGAGCGGCACTGAAGGCTGATTTTGTGGTGAAAAATTGGTTTATTTGTCATATTTTGTTTTTTAGAGAAGTATTAGCTGCTTGGAAATCAAGTTGATGTTGTTGTATGGTGAGCACTCATTGCTCTAATTCTCAAATTAAAGCAGGTAGGGTGGCCAAGGTCCTAAGGCGTTCATAATGAGCAGGTAAGAAAACTTTGGGAGAGATGGGAACTCCATCCCAAGTAATTTGGGCTACTTAGGCAACACGACCTAATTAAACATCAAGATTCTTTTATTTGTTGGATTAATGCCTGGAGGCGTTCGTTGGGGATTCTGGGGTCACCACTAAGTCCTAGAGAACCTCTGGGCTCAGGGAGTCCCCTTCCTCCATCTTATCTATCACGGCCAGGGGGTTCTCTTTCACCATCCTGTCTATCGTGCTCAGGGGGTCCTGGCTCACCTTCACGGCCATCATAACTTAGAGGTCCATGATCACCAGGCCCTCCTTGAAACCCAGAGTTATAGAAACTATTCTGGCCTTCTCTTAATTCGTAGATCATTTCCTCCAAGGTTTGGAGGCGTTCATCAACAGAAGTGATAAAGTTATCAACTCAGAGCATTCTTTGCAGGTATGATCTGCAACTTGATTATGGATAACAACCTCTAGTTGACTAAAACGAGTTGTGAGTTCCATTCAAACAAAACTCATGACTCCTTGATCCAGACGGGGAAGCAAATCTTGTGCTCACTAATAAACTGCAGATTTTCCAAAATAGTGGTTCAGTTTTCATTGCTGAACTGGAAGGTAAATTTGATAGAGCTAGATGAGCTGCGAGTGTATGGTTTCCTATAACTGCAAGTGGCGGAGTAATTCATGATGATGAAACCTCACTAATTGAAGTAAATGGTATAAAATGGAATGGAAAATTTGATGCAGTTAGCGTTCTAAACGTCCAGCTCCAACTTAGTCTATATCCAGCGAAGAACTTTGGACTAAGTTCATCATAGGTGAGGGTACAGCAAGAGCTCTTCTTCTACTTGCCTGGCCCCAGGAAAGAAAGCTTCAGAAAAGAGGAGCTGAAGGGCCTCCACAAAATCTGACAGATGTAAGCTATATTGGTTGACAGATGGAGCAGGGAGGGTTACTCCTGTAAAAGAGGGAAAAAAGAATATCACAGTTGATCATGGTATCCACAAAATTCATGTTAATTACTCAGTCACTGAGATGGGCAGCTTCACGATCTGAGGAGTTTTCTGAATGGAAGTATTAGTCCATCATTTTTGTTTATTTTTTCACCACAATCTTGGGGTGCAACCTGACTGAAAGCACCAGTTTTATCAGGACCATGTGTATTACTGATATACTTCAATATTTTTTGGCCAGGGGACCAGAAGTTTTAGAGTGTTGAATTTATTTATTTTTGCTTCTCTTGGTCAGGAAGTCTTTTTCCAAATACTAAGTCTAGATAAGCAATTCCTAAAATATATCAATTTTAAATTAAAATTGTGAAAAGAGGAAAAAGCGTAAAGTTTACTATTTGATACTTACTTTTAAGGAAGTTGAGGGATTTGATCAGGGACCGTCCAGCCGTCCAAGCCTAGACCTAATAGATAAACCAATTTGGGATTTGGTACAAGCCCTAATTAATTTGATCAATCAGATAGAGCTCGCCTCATAGCCTGGGTTTAACCCCGATGTTAGGTGACTCTGATGGAGCAGGATTCTGGCATGTCAATCGAGATTGATCACCAATTTAAGTCATAGTAAACTTTCATCAGACATGATGCCCAACATAAGTTTGGGCTGGTAAGTCAAATAAGGAATTATTGCCGACCTCAATAGCTATCAATTTTTGTCAGGGATTATCCCTGACTGAAATGTGGGCCTTGAGGTCAATTTGGGACCAATTCCCATCTTTCAACATATTTAAATCCGTTCTTTGGGTGAGAATCCTGAAAACCCTACAAATGTAATGTTCTTGGGCTCCACAACATGAGTAGGCATGTCTGTTTGTGTCCACAAAATTTTTGATAGCCAATGGCCGCTATACCATTTTTATATGCAAGGTTAATGACCTCTTTTTTGAGGCGCAATCCCTCAGTTTTCCAATTTTATTACAATTGAAGGTGTTAACCAAGTATTTAATAGTGATTGCTTCAAAATCAAACTCAATCCCATGAGATCTTATAAAGAGGTGTTTACATGAAAGTCATAACCTTGACTTGGTAACATAAAAGCCAGAAGTGATATCACTAGTGAACCAAACCTCAGTGACAATGCACCATAAGCTCCCAGTGAACTAATCATTTGGTCCCACAGTACTATAAACTTTTCAATTTCAATATCTGGTATAAGACCATGTTTCTTTATTGAAGTTAGTGTAAATAATATTTATGGTGCCTCACTGTCCTCAGTAGACTTTACTTTGAGCTCATTAATGGTAATATCAATATATATGCAGTCAGCAGTGTATGCGTCTGCCACATTAACTGTGTTAACATCAAGAGCATCCACTTGCTCTGAATGTGATTGCAGGTTAGCATATATAAGTGAACCAAAAACACTAAAAGTTACTAAATATGGCCTCCTGAACCCTGTGTAACTGTGGAAAATTACCTGAGGCAACCAGAAGCTCTTACTGTTCCAATTGTTATACATAATGCTTTTATTTACTTCTGGTGCCAACTCAGCCTTGCATTACATCAGTGAGCGGGTGTTAACCACTCCATATCATCCACGATTACCTGATGCAATGCTAAAGACAGGGCGTCCTATAGGACAAAGGCTTACTAATATGTGGTTTAGAAATCTTTTCTTACTTTGGTTTTCTAAAGTGATAGAAGGTAGCAAAACTACCAGAGCTACTCACCCCTATCTTTTGCGAATTTCTCCTTTAGCCAGAGGGTCACATAATAAACACTAAGTTTGGAACCTAAACTAGAGCAACAATTGGCATAATGTCCCTAGTTTTTAAAAAGGATAACAGTTAACCTGATTAATATTAGGCCTATGAGAATGAAAACTATAAGGCTAAGATAATCCTAAAATTGGGGAGGTGAACATATTAGAAGGTTTTCAGATCTTCCTGTTACTTGGGTTAGGCGCATCAAAGTGGTAGCGCAGTGATGGATATAATTTACATTGTGGGTAATATTCTCCTCATCAAAACAGGGATTAGGACCCAATAGAATTCTTTTTGGGGCTCACAGGCGTAATGCATTGCAATCTGAGCATTTAAGTTATTTAGCACATTGGCTTAATCTAGAACTTAATTCTCATTATAAAATGTTAACATAAACTGTAATAGAATCATCCTTATTAAGAGAAATCTAAGAACAACATCTTCTACGTTGTCATCTATTCCACTCCTCCAAGATCCTTCACCAGGAGATCTTTACCAATGCATTAAGTTAATCCAACCTCTTGTAATTTAGTCATTATCAATTCCTGACTTACAGAGTCTAAGGAATTCATTAACATAGCCAACTTAATAGCCTAGAGGAGCTTCACATACTTGGTTCAAATATTAAAGAATAGTTGTGCATATTTCCGCTTTTGTCAAATTTAGATAATTAAATTGGATTAAACAAGGCCTGGTACCATATTAAATATGGGCATGGAGTCTGTGACAATTCCAATTGTACCTCAGGTCAATCTGACTGAGAAGCAAGCGTAAAACAACTTTAATTTGCCAACGTGGCGGGGTAGAAGGCTCAACAAAAGCCTCATCGCCCACCGCATTATTTATTTATACTGAATGAACTAGCAACTAAGCACAGCAAGAGATGAAATCACATTGGGAAATTAATCAATAAACCCAAAAATGCATGGCTTTTATGGTAAACTTCTGTTAACCGGTTCAAGCTTCTGGTTGACAGCAACAAGTGTGTCTTTAATTCATGGATCTCTTAGCTTTGTAAGTGGACTAATTATGCAATGAGCTAATCTCCCTGTCAGGATTGAAGAGGGATGAAAAAGGGTTACTCAAGTTCTGCTTAAAGCCATCAGGGAAGAGTTGGATTTCTTCTAAAGTAGTTAAATGAGCGGAAAACCCATGAATCCTGAGGTATTAAACTGTTTGAGCCTGGGCACAGAAGCCTACCATTCTTTGCTATGGAGATAAGTAGGTAGACCTTATTTAAGCTGACCACATAAAGCGGGTGAGTTAAATTCCATAACTCACCTTGGGATATCAGGAGAAATACTCTTACTTATACTTATAAATTAGATTGATAAAGTGTGGCAATTGTGCTTTCCCCTGTAGTGATTACCAAGTGTTAATCTCAGTGCTCGGCGTTGTATCTAAAGAGCATAGGTCAACTAACACACAAAGCAAGGCATTTTATGATCAAAGTGCCCTTATAGAACAAAAAGGTAAAATAATCACATTTCACAAATAGGCTTTTATAAAACTTTAGGGAAGATCCAACATCATAGTATCAAATACTGACAGCAGCTTCAGGGTTTCGCTAAACAATCTTCTTTCTTCTTGTGGTATTCTTTATCTCCAGCTAATGTCAAAAACAGACCCCCTTCCCAATGAAAGTTCCCTGCTGATATGCTCAACTCAACCCTCATATTTTTATTGCTGAGATTATTTGACAGTGAAAAGCACTAAGGATTCTGGGCCAATAGCATTGTGGGAAAATACATGTCAGCTAAGCCAGCAACTTTGGGGTAGTATCCATAATAGCCATAGTAAGCCTTTTAAAGTAAGATTATGGCGAAAAGGCTAAGGTGACTAAAGATAAATCTGATGAACAATCAGTTTTAAGCTGGTGCAGGGCAAAATAATTTGAAATTATTAACAACAGACAATATAAAACTAGGTCCGCATGCCATAGTAATTGGATACTAAGGATTGAATTGCACCAGCGTGGAGTAAGGATACATTATTCTGATATTTACTAAGAGGCACCAGACATGACCAATGATGTTAACAGCAATTTTATACAAATTCAAGAGCCATACAAAACTTTGAAACTTGGGGAAAGTTTTGTCTAATCAACTTTTTTTAGTATCAGAAAATTATATAATTAAATAACTCATATAAATTAATGATTGGTCAAATCAATTAAAACAAAGGCAGAAACTTGGAAAAAGATAATTAATCCTAAAGTTGCCACAAAAGATCACTAAACTTAAAATAAAGCACACCATAGTATCCTTCACTGGCAGTAGCTAAGGCTCGCAGGTGAATGTATTCTCTTATTTGTGCTGGATTTCAGAAGCAATTAATAAAAGCCAAAAAAGTTATATTTTCTTAATATACTAGCCCCTTCCTTATAAGCTTATTAAAGTTCTGGGGTTCATATTGTTGCCAATAACTTAGTAACTATGCCGCATATAGATTTTTTGGGCATTTGCATACATGTTTTGGAAAGACAGGGAAACTAAGGCCAGGACCAAAACACCAGGCATAGATGAGGGCAGTAATGATTAATCAAATAGTGATGATGTTATACCAAAGAGGGGGTAAGGTCAAGTATAATAAATTTACCTATAATGACGCAGTTTCATTACAGCAGCCAGGGAGTAATGTTAATAAATAACAAAATTGATTGTCCATGGCTGTGGGGTGAGGTAGATCGAATTAAGTAGTTACTTTGGTCTTCGTGCTAGTGGGGAGGCGTTGAAAAAATTGTATCTTTTGATGATACTTATAAAGGGCAATAGTGTTAAATAAACATATTTTACTATGGCGAATTGAGAGATGGTGGATCAGCGTCAGTAGAAAGGCAATATCAATCAAAACATCAATATAAAACAAGTTATACAATGATTAAGTAATTAGATAGTTTGCTCATATGGTTGGTCATACCTAATCTCAACAAGTTTCTAATATGTTGATACTGATCAGCATTATCTAAAAATGGCTCTATATTGCAACAACAAAACGTTATAGATAGATATGGCAGTAAACAGAACATAAAATAATAAGAATTAATATACAATTGAGGTAAGCAGGTCATAATAAGAATATTATGAAAAGCTTATGAGTCATTATAACAAAAATTTTGCCATAAAATCATTTTTATAGCAAAAATTAATTTCAATAATAGTTTATTTAAACAAGCTAACTTAAAACTATAAATAATTATAATAATTCACATGTTCTTTACTATAAACAATAAAAATAATTAGGGTAAAAACGTAAGAGCGGTATTAGCAAATTTAAAGAATCAAAAGTTTCACACTCTAGATTTTTCTGATCATTTGGTGTTTTAGATTGCTCAAAGGCTCACAAAAATGCAAATTTTTAATAATTATAATATAACGCATCTAATAAAAATTCCATAATTATATATGTGTTAAATAGTATTTTACATGGAATCACACCAATTTGTTTAGTCTAACAATATTTAGTTCTAATTGCAATTTTTTACTATTTTTTGATATTATACAATTAGATTGCATGTTGTATGGTTTATTTGCATACATTATAAACTAGAAATGCTATCTAAATTAGCGTTCATCTTGATTGCTAATACTGAAAATTTAAATCTCCTTTATATTTTATTTGTGCCTCTTATATATCAACTTAGCTATAAAACCTAATATAAAATATTCCTAAGTATATAAAAATAGATACAGATACACATCAGACCAATGTAACATTAATTAGGGATGTTGGAACATTTAAGTAAATTAGCTTTTGTTCTAGGATTTAGAACTAGATTATGGTAAAATATTCTACATAAGTACTTCAGATTTATAAAGGATTAGTAATTTTAAAAAAATTTGAATAAACTGAGATAACAGAAATCTAGTTTCAAATTTTTTATGCATCTGCTTCTATGATGGCATTTAAGAATGCAGTAAGTATTGACGTTAATTATATTATAAGCATTTGCAGAGCTCATATAATTAGGATGTCATACTATTAGTTAAGATACTTCCTCGCTATCATTATAGTCTAGTACTAATGGGGCCAAACCAAGGGGGAGTCAACCACGCGTTTATATTTGTGGGTGTCATATATACTATATTGAAAAATCTCACAATATGGCGACTCAGAAGTTAGCCTAAGCAGCCATATTGAATGGAGAGTTAAGAAGATCTCCATCCAGCGTGGACTTAAGGGCATGTGAGAGGGCAGTCAGAATGGGTTTAGGACATCTGTGACGTGTGATAGAAATTTGAAAAAAATCAAATTATCTTTGTCAATATGGAATGTGGTGTGCATTTCCTCAACATACTGGCAAGCTGAAACTCAGCGTATTTGATCAGCTCCAGTGCACAAGAAAAGCATATGAGCTGAAGACTCATCTAGGAGTAGTAGGGTTTAAATAGGTAGAGTTTTTCTTCATCAGTGAATTATTGTCTTACGGTAAATGCAAGCTACTCAATCTCATCCCAGGCCTCCATATGGAAACTAGTTGGTAAATTTGTACAGAGAATTCCATTTATTAGCAGCTCCATGGCTGCATGGAGGGCCTGATGGAGGGGAACATTTGGGGGAAGAGGACACCTCAACAGTAAGTTGATAGTGAATTTTATGAATAGGGAAGCATTATAAGGGTGGAAGCAACTTTTAGGATTGGACTTGACAGCCTGAAAAATTTTCAGCCAATCAAAATGTATTTGTCATATGAGCAATCCTTATTACTAATCCAATAAAGAGATTTAAATGGTTTAAAAGGGGTAAACTGGTTCAGCCACAGGAGCTGATTGTCAGGGGGCAGGAATGGTCATCCCACAAACTGTCACTAGTGCATTTTTACATGAGCTTTAGAAGCAATATGCTCTTGAATCACCTAGAAAGGTTGGGTTTGATTGGCTGTTGCATCAAGAGATTCAGTCAAAGTTGTTGAGGGAGTGAATGGAGGATCAAACCGCACTCATAAAAGTTAGGAAGTATGGATGGTGGGACCAACACTAGAGGAAGGAGGGGTATAAGTCACTCCAGAAGCAAGAGAAGGGCACTAATTCATTTGTGTCCAACATGAAGTACAAATGTATAGGGTAGGTTATTCTTAATGTGAGCCTTGAATGGGCGGTTGGGGAAGAGTGGATCACGGTGCAAGGGGGAATTACAAGATGAGTGTCCCGGTGCAAGGGAAAATTGTTACAAAGGTGCTAGGCCCTGTAAGGCAGCTGGCCCATTGGGAAACACAAACCTAAAGACAGGACCAGAGCCTTAAGCAATTAAACTTTCATGAGCTCCTGGTGCAGATAATCGAAGAAAAGGCGTTTGGGAAAGACAGAAGAATGGACTATTAGAATGGCATCTGTTGGCATTTGATTATGAGTGGTGAGAAATAGGTGTATTCCTTGTTAACTAGCAGCATTGTCAATGCAAATATAATTTGGGCTTCACTAGATTAGTTTAGATCAAAGAACCCCTTAAAGGGGAGAAAACTTATTTATCCAGTGACTTGAACACTTCCTGGGTCATCTTAGTGATGGCTGCACTTGCGTAGAGGAAAAGGTTCCCATAAGCTTTGAAGGCCAAAGCACAGGTTGCTCTAGGGAGCACCAGGGGGTTCTACAAAGCATTTACTTAGGATTTTATGAGATTTTGAGATATTCCTGATGGAGGAGAAAATGACCAGTGGACATGGGGGGCTATTAGAGACAAAATGGGCTCGCTTCATAAAAATCCAAAAATTATAAGAGGCGGCACACCCCCACATGGGGGACAGAAGGCATTAACTTGGCAACCAATATTTGATTTTCCATAACACTACTAGACGTTGTTTTAAACTTATAAAATTTTCAAAATTAAACAATTAAGTAAATGAATAAAAGGGAGATCTTCTATAAATTATATTTTATGCTAATCAAACATGTGTATTTTTCAGTACTAGGAAAGTAGATAAGGCACATTATAAGCTTTTATAGAAACTATTCAACTTCATGTTTTTAGATTAATTTTACAATATAACTCTGGGTCTGCTCAGTATAATTAACTAAAGATAAAACTCATTAAATTTTATTCAAAAATTAAGGGGCATTTTCTGCCCTTTATGTTTTCAAACATTTGCAAGTATCTAATAAAAGGAAATACATGCACTGCATACTTTGATTAAGCAGGATATGCAATTAACTTTAGTATACTATATAGTGAATTTTATTGTAATAATTGAGCCCCTCCAATACTTGCGGGATTCTGACCATTATGTTATGAGTTATATTTGGTAAACAAAACCAAAGTTAGAATTAATTTTTATTTAACTGAGGTAAGCTGACCAGGGGATGTACATTACTGAATATACGTAAAACTAAGGAAATCACCAACAAATATAAAATTAGGCACCCCAGGGTACTCAAGTTACCCTGTTGCCAGCGGGACTGCCAGGTAGGTGGGGTTGGTGCACTACTCCGAGGGGGTTTCCCCTGCTATGGAACAGGTGTGAAGGAAAGGGTCTGTGTGGAGGAACCAGAGTGGGAACCATGATTCTATGAGCGCTTTTTGCCTTGGTCTCATATATCCATAGAGCCAGTCTTGGAAGTGCTCCAGTAAGTGGACATGGAATCTATTAATAACCCCATGAATGGTTGAGATTGTGCCCTTGAACGCATCTAATGCAATTGTGTGGATTGTCCACATTACATAAGTATTATTAGGGAATGAAGGGTAGATGGGATTGGTGACTTAATCTTGAGCGCAAAGATGCTCTTTGATATTGGATATTCTTGTTCGTTTTAAATCTTAAGCAGGCGTGCGACTTCCTGCCATATATCTTTGGTTGGGGGGCATGTTTCTAGGCGGTGATGTAGGTATCCCTCCCCTCCACATACTGCACATGTTTTGTGGAGGGAGGTGGAATGGTCCGCCATCCTATAGGCCCTTCTCAAACAGCGCCAGGCCTTTGCTCTTATCCTTGGCTGTAAGAGTGGGTGGTGAGTCATTTTCCACATTGCTTTCTGTGTGGTTTAATCATAGGGAATGTCCAGCATATCTAGGTATTCTAACCTAGCTATGCTTGGGGTTGTTGCGAGCATATCCCTCTGGGGGTGGTTTTCTGGGTTTCTTAATTTAAATTGGGGGCTGGGTCGTCCCCTTCCCTGTATAGTACCCATGTTTCTATGGTCCATCCCATATGGCGGATAGTTTGGGAGGATATGTTTGAAAAGAGGGGAGGTTCCATGCGGACCCACTGCAGTAGGGTGCTTGGCAAGGTATGAAAGTAGTCTGGGTGGACTATGTGAGTTGGTTAATTTGAGCGCCTGTGAAAAGTTAGTCCTTGCTGCTCTGGATCAATGTTGTTGCGGGAGGTCTGGAGCAAGGATTTCCTTTATCCAGGTACCTAGGATGTGATTGGCGTGGCTCTCAAAATCTATTAGTCCCATGCCTCCGCTTGAGCGTGGGCCAAATAGTGTTTCCATCCGTATAGGAGGGTGAGAGCCAGGCCAAAGCCAGCCCTGGATAAGCGCGCGGATTGAGTTTATAAAGGTAGGTGAGAAGGCTATCGCGTGGGCCTGGTACCACAGTATTGGGAGGATGAGCGAGTTAGCAACTGTAGCTCGTCCTGTTAGTCCTGGGGTTCTTCCCTTGAGGGAGGCGACGCGTTTGGATACCCGTTGTAACAGGTTACTTTCCATTGTCTCATTAGCATATTACCCTGATTCTAGCCAGATTCCAAGGTGTCAGACAGGAGTGGTGGTGGGAGGTGTTGCAAAGGGTAAAATGATTTGGTTTTTTCTTTGTGTGTTGGTATGAGGTTCTGATGTTGTAGCTCAATTGTATGTGTACTTGCCTAAGAGGATGATTTCTGTCTTTCTTTTGTTGAGCGATGCATTGCTCACCTTGGAGTATTCCTCTAGATTGCATTCCAGCTGTCAGGCATTTTCATTGTTTGCTATACCTGCTACGCAGTCATCCGCAAAGGCCAGTATCTTGACCGTTGGTTGTCCTTGTGTGGTTATCCCCATGAGACGTGAGTCAGTTACTTGGAGGAGTGGGTCAAAGCTGATTTTGTATAGCAGTGGGCTGAGGGGATCCCCTTGTTTGAGTCCTCTGTGTGGTTTATTCTTGTTTGTTAGGAATCCAGGGCTGCATACAGCCATGGTTGCAGATTCTGTTAGGAGCATCGCCCATTTTATGAATCTTGGTGGGAGTTTGAAGGCATGTAGACATTCTTTTAGGTATGGCCAGCTAACACGGTCATACGCCTTTCTCTGATTCAAGAAGAACAGGGCACCAGTTGCTTTAGATTGGCGAATGTTTGCAACAGGGTGAATGTTGTTCCAGATTAAACGCCCTGGTATAAACCCAAACTGGTTAGGTAATAGGACGTCAGATGCAATTGCGCCTAATCTAGCTGCTAAAATTTTTGTTAAAATTTTTGTGTCAGTGTTGGAGAGTGCAATTGGGCGCCAGTTGGCCAGGTCCAACTTGTCACCCTTTTTATACAAGGTTTTAACATAGGATTCATGGCCTCCTGGTAATAGGCGTGTTTCCAATAAGCTCTGGTTCATAGACACCAATAGGAGGGGGGCGATTAGTTGAAAATATTTTTTGTAAAATTTGTAGGGTATCTCATCAGGCCCTGGGCATTTCCTACGTGGTGCACCGCAAATTGTTTCCCAAAGCTCCTCCCGTGTAATAAGGGATAGTATATTGTACTTCAGTGGTGTACTTTGTATCTTGGCAGTTTGTATATATGTTAGAATTAATTTTCCTCAGCTGTTGTTGGGCTTAAATATGGAGAGTTATGTTAAGGCTTTCTAACAAATTTAGATATCAATGGCCAAATACTGAAGAATAATGAATTACATAAATAATTAAATTAAATTTTGGGGGAATATGGTTCAAAACCAAAATTTAAAGTCCCATAATTATTTGAAAAGGGGGAATTTTTTAGGAGTATTGTGATTATGGAGATATATAACTCATAACTTAAAAGGAATTAATTCAATTTAAGGGAAGAATAAACATTAGAAAATATAGTAATTATGGAGGGATACATCACAAAACTAAAAAAAGAAGTTTTGTGACCACTAAAATTTATAGTTTGTTTAGACTTATAAATATTTTGTTAATTCAAAGGAGATTTTCACAAGAAAATCCAGTTTTAAATTTAAGATTACATTTTTCCTTAAATTCATTAACTTAACAATGTATATAAGGTTAGACATTTATAAACTCTTTAGTTTATATAGATATTTAAGTTCCAAGAAGCCAATTGGATACAGCTAGGATATTTACTGCATATCACATATAGAGGAAAACCAGTGTACTTGGTTACTACTAGTCCCTACTCTACCTGTTCATAGTCAATATGAACCCATTGTTAAGGTAGTGGACCAACTCCATGCCAAATCTGGAATAGTTCTTCTCACAACTCTCAGTGTATCAGAAGCAGTAATACCTACCCTGGGTCTTTACCATCCCCTTGCCTCAAGATTGTGTTCTTTTCCAGACTAGCTCCCCATCTTTATTGATCACTTTCCTTGGGCCTCATTCAAATATTTTATAGGAAGAAAACTAGATATCCCACATACTAGGCCATTATAAGTTCCATCCTAAGCTATTCTTTAAGCTTAGTTAAACTTACATATTAGATCACAGAGTCTCTTTAGGCAACTTATAAACTTAAGCCATGACACTCCAAACCATAATTGGACCTTTTGTTTCTTTTTGATGCTTCTTGCTCACGATTTTACTTTTGTAAAAAAAGGGCGTTTAAATAGATCTCATATAAACTTTTTATATAGTATTTGCATTTGTAATTCTCCCAACTATGGAGTTTAGTCGTATATGTAGGAATATAGCTTTTTTGGGTTGCTCGCTGGTGCTAACACCACTGGATTCCACAAAGACTTTAATATAAAAAATTAGCACTGCTAAAAAATTGTGTTTTTTATAGTTTTATTAGGAGCGCGGGTAAGCTAAAAAGTAATCCCTCTCGATTTTTGACCAAACAGTATTTAAACTGTTTCAAGGGTTGGGGGGAAGTCAAGGATAGTTTTGGAATAGCTTAGTGGCTTCCAAATTAGGTAATATGGTGGGTGCACCTATCAGATCTTGGGGAAAACAATTTTACTTTTTGGGAAACCAATAATGAGGTTTTAGGGCAGCACAAACCCATGTGGTAAGGTCCTGATGAACTTCACCCAATCACCACTAACTAAAGTATTTTCACCTTGGGGGACCTTTGCCACCCCTATAAAAGGGGTAATCCCTGCGTAGGTGTGTTGATGGACTTTGTGATGGTTGGGGGAGTACATTCTACTGGTTGCCCCAAAGTCTGACGTGCAATTAGTTAAATCCAATTGTTCAATTTTCCTGTTAGTGCCCGTGTAGGTTTCAAACTGGGATTACCCAATTAATGGGGTTCCACCAAGAATTAGCCAGGGTCTTTTGGCCAATATCTCCAATAGCGTTGCCATTGTTATTATTAGAATCACTCTTAAAATCATCAGATAATCACAAATAGCCGACATTTCCCTTTTTCAGCTGAAATCAACCTAAAACATTCTTCTTATTCAGTTGTGAGGGCAAATGTCCAACATTGCCCCCATCAAGTATGTTGGGGGATGAGTGGGGCCATAGAAATGGCCATATACACGATTAATGGTAATACTGGTAGCTGGCAATTTGATGATATACTCACTTCCCTTCTTGTAAGTGATGGTTAAGGGACCCTCCCAAATTGATCCAAGCTTACCGCTTCTGGGAGTGATGTGGTTATGGTAGTAAAATACCATATCAGACTCATGGAAAGTAGGTAGGGTGTTTGGAGATCATTAGCAGCCTGCCCTTCTTTTGTCACTGTTTTTGCTAAATTGGTCATAGCTTTGGATTGGAGTTAAATGATGCTCTGAGCCAATATTCTCATGACCTTTTAAGGTTCCTCAACTCTAGAGGAAAATACATATTTGACTAAGAGGGAAGGTATGCCTGGTTCCTGCCCATACAAGACATGGAATGGGGACATTTTTAGAATCTGGTGATAGCTAATCCAGTAAGCCATAAGAGCACTGGGTAGATATTAGTCCCAGTGAAGAAGATCAGAGGATGCCATTTTTCAAAGAATGAAAACCAGAGTTCCATTTGCTCTCTTCACAGTCCCATTAGTGGAGGGGTTATACGGAGCTGAGAACAGTTGTTGGGCTCCCATAGATGTGGCCAGTATTTAAACTACTCTGGAGGTGAAATACTTACCATTATAACAGAGTAGTACTTGAGGGCAGCCATGACATGTGAAAATGTGTTGATGTAGAAAGGTGACAGTGGCCTTGGTCGTTTGGGCAAGGAGAGCTACGGCTTCCATCCACTTGGTGAAATAGTCAATAGCTACTAGGATAAATTTTTTTCCACTAGTAGTCTGTGGAAGGGGACCCACTACATCCAAGCTAATGGTATGGAACGGTTGTTGAGGGTAGTGGGTTGATACTGGTATTGAGACTTGAGACTGGATTGCTTTTTACACGTAAGGCAAGCTTCCAAGACATTAACAATAGCTTCCATCATTCCATCCCAATAGTACCAACCCTTAATTCACTCATAGGTTTTCTTGGACCCCATGACCTAGAGTGAAATGAGCTTCTGGGATAGCAGGTACACGTTCTGAGGGCCAAAGTTAGGGTAGCATCCTGTCCCCACCTGCTTATAAAACTTTCCATTATCCAATTTGGTGTTATGGGAGTGTCGGGCTAACATTTTCTGTACAGGATCACCCTCATCCTCCCAATCATTGGGGGTCAATAATAGGTCATGTAACCTATCCGCATCACTATTGTCCAAGTGAAGGACTGGCTGCCAAGTCAACCCTACAACATTCAAGTGACAAGTTCCAGCACGTTATTCTATTTTCACGTTGTAAGGCTGGAGCTTTAGAGCCCATCGAGCTAGCCGGCCAGTAGGGTCCTTCATGTTCTGTAACCACTTTAGGGATGTGTGGTCCATAACTACAGTGAAGGTGGTTCCATATAGAAAAGGGTGGTAGTGTTTTACAGCTAACAGAACAGCAAGGCACTCCTCCATTACGCTGTAGTTGCGTTCCACCGTTGATAGCATTTTACTAAAATAGGATAGAGGATGATCTACACCGTCTCATCTAATTGGGCTAAGATGACCACAACGGCATAGTCCAAGGCGTCAGTGAATAAAATGAAGGGTTTATTATAATTTGGGTGCCGTAGGATAGGACGTTGTTGTAACAATTGTTAAATGTCACAAAAGAGGCCTTCTGTTCAGCACCCCCATTGAAAAGGAGTGTTCTTGGTTAATAGGCGGACAAGAGGTTCACTGAGCTGGGAAAACTTAGGGATAAACTGATGTGATATCCCATCATATCTAAAAAACACCTGAATATCCCATTAATTTTTAGGGGGAGGAATTTAAAATCGCTTCAACCTTATCTTGTATGGGTTGGATTCCTTTTCAAGAAATGGAGTGTCAAGAATATTTGCTTTCCTTTGGAAAAAGGTACATTTTGAAGGCTTCAACTTAATATTTGGCTTATTTAGCCTTTGAAACAACTCCTTCAGATGATCAAGATGATCGTTGAAGGTACATGAGAACACTGTGATATCATCAAGGTATACAATGACACAAGTTAACTTCAGGTCTCGCAGAATATGGTCTATCGCCCGCTAAAAAGATGCAGGTGCGTTACACAACCCTTGTGGCAATTGGGTTGTTTGGGAAAGGCCCTCACTACAAATGAGAGCACATTTCTCCTGATCTTCAGAGGAAAGTAACATTTGCCAATAGCCGCTATCCAGGTCCATGGCAGTCAAGAAGTTGGAGCCAGAGAGTTGGGTCAGGGCGTTGTCAATGCAGGGTATAGGATAACTATCCTTTTTTGTAAGATTATACAATCTTGTTAGTTAATATTTATCCGATGACCTCCATTTTTCTTTTTAATAAGCAACAGAGTGAAAGACCAAGGGCTTTGTGAAGGTACTAACAACCCTGCATCTTTCAATTGATGGAGCTCCGTCTCATTTTCTCTTCTTCCACCTTTGACTTATGGTAGGGTTTTGACTGAATAGGGTGAGCATCACCCACATCAATGGAGTGACACCAGACTTTTATATGACCAAAGTCACGGTCTGATTTAGAAAATATGTCGTTATATTCGTCTAATAAAGTATAAACTTTTCCAATTTGACTGGGGTTAAATCATCCAAAATGTGAACATTAGTTAGAATGTACACCAGGTATCCATAGGGAAAACCCATATCCATCATGGAACCAATGGAGTGAATCTGTTCAATGTCTTCCACAGGGACTAACAATCCTCTGCCAATATCCTGATGCTTTTTACAACTATGTCTTTTTAGTTGAGGTTTCCCAACAGCAGCGTAATAGAGCCTCTGGTAGTCTTGGTCAAGAATACCAGACAATACCAGAGGCTCCAAGGGACTGACGCCACTAATACTAACAAGGTGCAACAAACAGTGGCGTGGGATATGAAGCGTGATTTTTATGTCAACCACTCGTTGTTCACCAGGCTTGATTATGACCTCATCTGCAGCATAGAAATGGATTCTGTCCCTATCATCCAGTGAATCAGGTAACTTCTTTGTGTTTCTCTAAGAGGTGGAATAAGGTAAAGTAATAGCTGAGAAAGGGTAAGCATTAAGGCAAGAGTATTCGTGCTTGCTGAACTCTTTATTGGATAATACTAGCGGGACTTCATAGTTGAGCAATGAGAGGTAATCATGCTTCAGGTTGATTATTACCTCATACTCAATCATAAACTGAGTGCCAATGAGCATATTGTACGGTTGTTGTCTAAAGCCACAGCAGGGGCTGATAAAAAAGCTTACCCAATGCAAATGGGAAGGGAAAGTAGGCCCCAATTGCATGGGTATTATTTGGGCCAGCAGTCTCAAATTCTTGTGTATACTCTAAGTCAGGCACTAGCTTTATTTTTTTAATAAGCTTTGTAGAGATCACATTAACTGGGGAGCAAGTGTCCAGGATAGCCAGTATTCAGACTTCTTGAATAATTACTTCAATCTTAGTAAATGTTCCTCCAAAGTTAGGCGACATAGCTAAGACCTCCTTAAGCCGAAGGGTGGAGGTTAGCTTTTGCAGTCTCAGGGTATTTCTCCAAGATGGATTTCATAGGCTACACCCGTTGAAGTGGCCAAATCAGGCTAGCTACAAATTCATAACCATCGCTAGCAGTATCAATAACTCTTGGACACCCTAGAACTTGGTTGAAGTATGTTTCCTCAGGTATGGTAGTCTCATCTACTCCTCCAGCGTCCAAATTATCAGGAACCTCTATTTCCGCAGGGGCTCTCAATATATAATACCCAATGTCATCATAACCCTCCTCAGGTTCTTCCTCAAGGTTATTCTCAACAACTGGCAAAGCCATGATGGAGGTATTTGAGACGGTCGCAAAGAGATTGAATAGTCTTAGGGCGCGCATCTACCAGTTTTTCTGTAGGGGAAACCACTGCGGCTTTAATGGTCTTGGGCAGAAGCATGGTATTGACTGTTTTCCTGGTTTCCACTTTACATGAGGGCGTGGCATCCTTTTTGAGTTTCACTTATGAAACAAGTTTTGAAGGGAGGATAGGCACAGGTGAGTTTACCCTCAACTGTTCAACAGGCGGCAACTCTTCAATAGTGAGAGCCAAAGTTTTCATCTTGGCTTCATTTATTGTGGCACATGAATGAAGTTCAGCCACATCTAACAAAGCCTCCTAGATGTCGCAGATGTTCTGAAAATAGCGTTTCGTTGAAGTGATATATCTAGCAAGAGAGGGCTAAGAAGTTAACCCAGATAACAAGGCAGCAATAGCATCATCAAGGGTGAGCATGTTGGAGATGGACAACTTTTGCGCAGAGATGTAAAATCGTTCATCAAAGGCAATAAGTAATTCACCCTCATACAAGCTAAGGCGCATCAAAGTCCTGTTTTTCCCGATGTAGACTCTTCTTTGACCCAAATTTAGCCATAAGATCCTCTTTCACCTCTGACCAGGTGTACCCAGGGTCCAGGTTAGGTACTATCATCTCTTGTGCTAAGCGACTTAAACAAGTAAGGATATGTCGAACTTTTTGCTTGTCTGTGGCGCCATCCATAGCAGCTTCATAAACATATAAAAAGGTAGCAATTGTCTCTTCGCCAGGGATGTATTTGTCCTTAAGAGGGAGTTTGTAAGGGCGCTGCTCAAGCTCCTCAAGGTGGGACAAAGCGCTTGCCAGTTGCTTTTCAAGAGCAATTATTTTTGGTGTACAGTGACCCCTGTAGTGAGCACCATTTTGTAGGAATCCAGCTTTTTGGGGGTGCTTACTGGTGCTAACGCCGCAGTATTCCACAAAGATTTTAATGAAAATAAAAAATCAGCGCTACTAAAAAGTTAGTTTCTTATAGTTTTATTAGGAGCGTGGGGGTAAGCTAAAAAGTAATCCCCCTTGATTTTTGACCAAAAAGTAAAATAATCTGTTTCAAGGGTCAGGGGAAGTTGAGATTAGTTTCAAAATAGCTTAGCAGCTTCCAAATTAAGTTATATGGTAGGTGCGACTATCAGATCTTAGGGAAAATGATTTTACCTTTTGGGAAACCAATAGTTGGGTTTTTGGGCAGCACAAATTAGGTGTTAAGGCCTTGATGAGCTTAACCAAATCAACACTAGCTAAAGTATTTTCACCTTGGGAGACCTTTGCCACCCCTATAAAAGGGGTGGTCCCCACATAGGTGTGTTGTCAGACTTAGTGATGGTTGGGGGAGTACCTTACGCTGGTTGCCCCAAAGTCCAATATGCAATTGGCAAAATATGATTGTTCAATTTTCCTATTAGTGCCCGTATAGGTATTGAACTGGGATTACCCCAATTAACGGGGTTTTACCAAGAATTTGCCAGTGTCTTTTGTCTAATATCTCTGATAGCATTGTAGTCATTATTATTAAATCACTCTTAATATCCTCAGATAAATAAAAATGGCCAACATTTCCATTTTTTGGCTTAAAGCAACCTAAAACATTTTTCTTGTTCAGCTGTGAGGGCAAATGTCTGACAGTATATATTAGACTAAAAACTTCACCACAAGTATCCTGCTCATGTGCTATGATTTAATGGAGCTGGCAAATGGCATAAAGTTTTTGATGAATTGTAATCTAGGCTATTATAGTTTATAAATATCTATCATCTTTGTTTCCTGGAATTTCTGTGGTTTTATTTCAATTACTAAGATAGGACCTGGTAAATGGCCCAAGAATATTATGATCTTATCATATTCTAAGTTTTCTGATGGCCTCATATACTGAGGAGGAGTTTATGGAATTATGGTAGACAGCTGGTGGTGATACATCCTTAAATTTGCTAGGGGACCTTTATAAGGTTGTCAACGCTTCTATATTCCATGAACTAGTAAGAGGCATTAAATTTTTTAAAAAGGGTAATTTTAAATTCTAATTTGATCTATTATTCTATCAATTCCATTAATGAAATCATTGAGCCTTTTATCATAAGGAATGATGTAACAGAAATAAAATCCACATAATTTATATTGTAGTGAGGGTGGCTATCCTGGCAGGGTAATTCCTGCTTCCACTCTAATGCAGGTTTTGTTGAACACAAGTTCAAAACTTATAATGGCTAGAAAAATTCTTGGTGTGGTGTAATTGTCCCAAGGTCAACCCACATCAAATACTTTTTATTTTATAGTGGGAAAATTGCTGTCACATAGTAGACAATAAAATATCACTATGCAACTTCTCTGATCTTGCCAAATCCAATATACTAAAGCGTTTTCTTACCTTTGTTTATAAGAAACTTTTATCGAGATAGCTCATTCCAAGCCATAACTTACCATAAACACCACGCAAGCTTATAATTCTTCACTATTCTTAAACAGGTTGTCTCATATATTTTTAATCAGGAATGGCGTGCATTATTAATTTCTTGCTTTTCTTTAATTCAACAGTTTAACAAATCTCCAAATCCCATTTAGTATATAATGCTTGATAACATAAACTACTTTACAATTAAAATTTTAGCTACTATATAATAATTTATAATCATACTTTTTTTATCAATTGTATGACAAACTTTTTTCGCATGGGCACCATGCCTCATACTAAGTTGCAACTTGCATTCTTTAATGTTACTGGGTGTTAAGCCATATGGACTGCGCTATCCTACATCTCAATTTGTAGTTGATTTTCTACTGAGATGCTTTAAGTAGGATCTTCTTTTGAGACAATAAAAATGACAGAAGCTAGCTTTTTTGATTTAACTGCATATTAGCTTTTAATACTAAAACTTTTCTCAGTATTAAATAAATTCTGTAATTTAGAGATATGGTACTTCTAGTTGGATTAAGGAAATCTCCCTCGTGGACTTTGATAAATTGTAAATGATTTATAAAAAATTTATGACTGTCCTTCTACATATTTAATATTTTACATGAAATTGTCTAAAAGTAGCGTGTACTGTTTTTCATTACTTATAGGTATCTATACCTGTTGAGCTTAAAATATTAACTAGTTTACCACTTGCCTGTATAAAAAAAGGTATCATAAGAGATAAATTAGTATAATCTATCATTAATAGATCCAGGAATCTTTATAGAAATATCACTCTTTTTCATGAAACATTAAGTACAAATCTAATTGCTTAACTGCAAACTTACAGAAGTAATATCTATAATTTTTGACTTTTTTATAACTTCTATTGTATGTTATGCCTTTTTAGGGCTATATAAAGTGCTTATTGTAAAAAAATATTTATTTGTAGAGGCTATCAGCATTATATCATGTCAACTCTATGTATAATACTATATATTTTATATATATCAAAGGATGTGGATCAGATTTAGATTTGAAATAATAGAATCACTTATTCTTTTAAGTGAGTTTTTTATAATTAGCTAAAGCTAAAAAAGATAATGTTGATAGATGGTATAGTTAAAAGACTTACTGACTTACAATTTTTTTGAGGCTTTTATTGAAAGTTCTGGTATATAACTCATTTTCTTGTTAATCCAATTAACAATCAATAGGCATATTAGATAAAAACTATACTTCAATTACATTTTTGTTGGTAAAAGTTGATATTATTAAATCTTAGCTTTATGTTAAAGTAAAGGTAAATAGTCTTTAGTTGCCTGGAGGTGTCCTGTTCAGAAATCTAGCTTTCTTTGAGATGGCACTTGGTGGCAGAATGGTTTTTAAGAGTGACGATTAATCACTTTTTTCAGTTGGGTCCACATAATGACAACTATCCAATCTTGCAACCACATTTGGTAATGTCAGAAGTATGCAAAGAAACATAATTTATATGCTGATAGAGTATTGACCCTCTACCACTGCTTTTCGAGTTTGATCCTGGTAATGGACTTTGGGTAGGGGACAATTTTGACTGTGTTGGTTTTGCGCACCAATGCCCCAAACTGAGATAGCAAATAGAAAAGGCGGTCCATTGAGTTCCTGTCCTATCATATGCCGCGCATGGAGGTTTTCCAGGTTTTATCCTCCTTTCCTATTTTCTTCACTTCCCTAATTGGTGCGGTATGTCCCCAGGTTGACCCACCTTGAATAAAAATTTAAAAATAATTTATATGCTGAATTAAACTAGGTGAGAACTTAAAATCAAATACACTAGGTCAAAGTTATTCAATATTTATAGGGTTTGAGGGAGCCTTTTAGTGGAGTGAACATCTGGGTACTCCTCAATCAAGGTCTTTACTTCTCATCCAGTAGGTGTGTCAAGAAGTATCCATCTCCCTACGTTGTTATCTAGATTTCCCAGGATCATATTTTTCTGGTGCTTTTTAATTGTTACTATGGGATTTGGGATGTGTTTTACTCAAGTTGTCATTAAGTGGTCATGTTAGAATTATATCTTGTGACAATTCTTGAGCCCCAACTATTAAATCTTACTCCATTTGGGGGTTAGGCCTTTTAGATGACAATTTATTTGGGTCAGTGAGTCTTTATCCCATATGATATTTTTAACAATTCATCATTCTAATCTTCAATATAACTAGATTTTTTTCTATTAAAAACATCAACAGTGTCCCCCTTCAGGATCCTGTTTTTGGGTGACATAGGGCTTTAGGAACCTCGCATGAACCCTATTTACCATGGTTCCCTGGATAACTTCAGCGATGTAATACTCAGAACCAGCATTGTATAGTACACAATATGAACCTATACAAAAGGCTATAAAGTTATTGGGTCTCCTACCAGGGAAATAGTGATACATAAAAAAGTCCTCAAGTTTGAAAGAGGGAAGGGTCAGTCAATTGGTATTGACTTTGTAAAGTCTCTTTTGAGGTGGTCATGACAATCCCTTGGGTGGCAAGCACCTTTAATCCAATTATTTTGTAAGACAGTGCTCTCATGGTTAGTTTGGCATCCTTTAGAGTAGAAGAGTCTATCAGTGGTGGACACTGCTGGGTAATTGGGAGTTCTCTCCAATACAGTGCCTGCTACCAGCAACGTCTTGATTATTCAATGATAACTTATCTGGTAGGTTAACAAGGCAATTGTAGAAAACTAATCCTCCACATATGATCCGTGGCAGCCATCTTACAAAGAAATGAGGATATAGTACCATTTGCACTTTCTACTGCCCATTAACTGAAAGATTATAGGGGGCAGTGAATTGTTGGATGGTATCAAAAAGATGCTAGTTCCTTGTTGACTTGGGATGTAAAATTTTAGGTGTTATCGGAAAGTAATACCTTTAGGCACTCATATTGTGCGAAAATAAAGCAAAAGGAATAGGGCCATAGCCTTTGCAGTAGCACTATGGACATAAATAGAATTGAGCCATTTGTTTAGGTAGTCATTGGCCAGTGTGATGTAGCGATGACCATGGAAACAATGGATAAGGTTCTACTACCTCCACGCTGACCACATTAAATGATGACAATGGAGCCATTACTTTATGCATATAGTAAGGGTCAGACGATCCTGTGTCCTGCAGGTTAAGCAGAATTCTAATATTTCATGTAAGGTTTCAAGCATTTGGTCCCAATAACATTGTTCCTTGATTCAAACATACTTTCTCTTGACTTCTTCATGTCCCACGCTGGAGTGGCCTTCAAGGATAACATCAGTTAATTGTATGGTTGCAAATAAATAACCATTTGCCATCTGTAAATTTTTAAAGCATCCATACTTGATCTGGGCGTCTTTCATCATAAATTGAAATTCTTTTTTTAATGTCTCCAACTCCCACCTGTCGTCCAGCCAATCAAATTATATAAATGGTCCTCTTCAGATATAATAATATTTGAATTCAACATCCTCACCAACATATATATATTCTGGAGGGCTTTATTGACACATTGAATGATAGTTATATCAATACTCTGTAACCATGTATCCCATTTTGCGAGTTTTCCATAGGTATCTTTCATCTACTGTAGCTATCTTAGGGAGTCATGATTGGTCATGACAAAGAATTGTGTTCTTTAGGGAGGCATGATTGATTATGATAAAAATTTGAGTTCTATATATAAGGTCAAAGTTTTATGGTAAGAAGCATGGATAAGTATTTCAAGTTGGGGATGATGTAGTTCTTTTCATATGTAAATAGGGGTTGGCGAAATATTCTACTCGTCAATCTCTTTGCTGATCTTCAAAATGGGAAAAATGGCCCCTACAAACACACTGTTGCCATCAGTTAATATTATGAAGGGTTGATTAAACTTTGGATGAATAAGGACATGCTGGGTAAGCAATGATGTTCTAATGAGGTTGAAAGCATGGTCTTTCTCAGGACACACTTGAAGTAATTTTTAAACAGTTATACTAAAGGCTCAGCAAGGCCAATAAACCTTGGGATGAATTACCTGTAGTACCCCACCATCTTGAGGAACACTTAGATGTCCTCAAGTCCAAGAGATGGTTTTGTTGATTACAATCACTTTATCATTAAAAGGATGTTCCCCTGAACAGTGACCATTGCCCAAGGAACTCCATTTCAGTCTGGAAAAGTTAACACTTAGAGAACTTGAGCTTCATGGACGCCTGTCTAGGATGATCAAAGACCTGAAGATGGTGCTCCAGATGCCCATTGAAGTTTTAGAAGTTATGGTAGATTGTCAAGGTAGACTAGAACACATATAACCTCAGGTCACCCTGTAGTCCATCCATATCTTGTTGAAAATTGGCTGGGGCTTTCACAGCTCTTGTGGCATTTGAGCAGCTCAAATAAAACTTTGTCCACAATTAGTACACGTATGGCTTGATCCTTAAGAAAGCTCAATTTCCCAGTACCCGCTGGCAAGATCCATCACCAAAAAATAATGAGTTCCGGCTAGGAGGTATAGTGAGTCATCAGTTTTAAGTAAAAGATAGCTGTCCTTACTAATTACCATATCATTCATAAGATAATTCAAGAAAACTTGATGATATCCTTAATGTGAAAGAGTAGGAGTGGTGACACCCATGGGATTAAGGAGGGCACCAGCAGTCCCAATGTTAACTTTCATTAAGCTCCATAGCAACTTAAGCTTCCTTTATCTTTCTCTTCAAGTAAAGCTGTTGCAATCGGAACTGCAACTGGGAAAGATAGGCAAAGCATGTTTGCACTTCAAATAGGTACAAGCGTGTGAAGACAGAGTACTTACAAATAATCGTAGAGCTTGACAAAATATAAGCTTTTCTTATAGATAAATTCCATGAATCTGCTGTAGTCTTAGCAAGTACTTCCAGCTTAGAGATGTCATTGATGGTATTCTTAATAGTGTGCTTCGCCACATATATTCCTTTTCATTCTGAGCCAAACCAATTCATACCTTATGCTATAGTCAGTCAGCTTACTTCCTGGCTCCTAACACATATTTTTCCTCCATATGGTCTGTTAATGTCATTGGTTTGAGCCTTCTTAGTCCTTATGGTGGTTCATCCAAGGTAAGCACGTCTTGGGGTGTTATGTATAACCTAAGTAGCATTTGAGGTAATTAGTTGACTGGAAATTCTTAAGAAAAATTTGACTTAATGATTTTAATAATTTCCAATTGAGGGAATGGCACTGGTTTGAGGAAATGAACAAGCGATAAGGTATGATGTTCCAAAATTAGGAACAAACTAAATAATTTAAATAAAAGCTTAAAGTAAGGTTAAAATTGATAGTGACATATCTGGTGGCAGATTAATTAAGATTAATCTGCTGCAAGATTTAATAGTGGGAAAAGGTTAATGGTGAGGTATATAAGGTACTAGGGGTAATAGGGCTAGTGGCGATATCCTATGGTTGGTAAAACCAAATATCAACATTTTCCCCACTCACTTGACTGTCAGGACCATGGGCGTGATACCACGTATCTCTTAATTATATGAGGCCAGGGGACCTGAAGCTCTTGGGTCTTGGATTATACCTTTTGCTTTCTTTTAGAAAAAGTCTTTATTCCAGATATTTTGTCTGGAGAGGGAATTTCCAGATATGTGTTGTCCAATATTTACTTAAAAAAGGGCGAAAAGAGAGGTAAACTTACTTAGCTTAGAATCTTCATTATTATGTAAATCAGGGAGATGTTTCAGTAAAAATCCAAGTTCAAGCTAAGATTTATAAATTATCACAAATCGTGGATTCTGCGGCAGGCTAGTTAACTTAGTCAAATAGGCTTCCTTTGCCGCATTAATTGGGTTTAAACTCCGAGATTAGGAAGCTCCAAGGGAGCTGTAGTCAACTGCATAAGTTGAGGTCAATCCCATGACTTTGAGAGCCATTAGATTCTCTTGAGGATTACCCCAACAGATGTTTGAAGTATTTGGTCAGATCAGGATTAATTCCCTTTGCTAACACATCCAAGTCTTTAATTTAGGTTGGACTCCTGACATTGACCAAACATATGGTTTACAAATTTCCAGCGGCTAGTGGTAGGATTATTTAATTGAGGGGGCTGGCATCTCTGCGGCTTGTTGAAAATTCTTTGGGAACTTGAGATGTACTTGGTTAATATGTCATTTGACTGGGTCTTTAATCATATAAGTATTGGTCATAATCTTGACCATCTAGTACTAAAAAAGTATTGGTCATAATCTTCTCTATGATTTCAAATGACCCCTTCCATATGTGTTTAAGGTTCTTATCCTACTGAAACCGTGGTTAGCATATTATAGTACTCAGTCCCTTATGCTAAGGCAGAGCAAGGGCTGGTGGTTCTGATTGTCACACTACCTACATCTCATTTTCTTGCCAGCGCATTAGAGTAGGCTTTTGTTTGAAGCAAATCAGCATTTGAGTGATATTATCCAAGTATTGACTAGGAGTTGTTTCTTCTCCATGAACTCAGGAGTATAGGATCAGCGAAAGAACAATTTGTTGCCTAAACATGAGTTAAAATGGTGACCTTCCTGTGGGAAAATGTAATGCAGTGTTATATGCAAAGATGGTGGAAGTCAGAATGAGGTTCCAACTGTTCAGTTTTCCTGAAGTTATTTTTTGTGGGATTCCAACTAAATTGCCATTAATCTAATTCACTATACTATTGGTTTTGGGGTGGTATGGCGTCATTAGCACCATGAAGACCTCATCAGATTGTTAAGCCTAGTAATCATCTGTGAAGTGAAGTTAGTACCAAAACTCTTTTTAGAAGGAATTAAAGCACCCGTTTCTTCATTTAATGTTATTTTAGATAGATTTAAAAGTCATCGCAGCCCCCAAGTATTTTGGCTTGTCTCAACCCATTTCATAAAATAATTGATGGTCACCACAATATTTAAACCCTCCGCTGGCAGTTAGTGGCTCCATGACATTAATCAACATGGTGTGAAAAGCAAAGTTGTTTTACCAGTTGATATGAGGTGGTCTTATGGTATGATGCTTCTGTTTGGCACTCGCAGCAGCAGCTCTAGGCTTTATATCAAAACATCAATTCCCATTGATGTTTATTTTAACAGTTTATGAAATTCTGGTGGTTGACTCGAAAATAAACCTTTGACAACTATCAAATCAGACCAAATATCCTTTCAACGCTTGAGTTACACCTATACTCTCACCTCCAAGCCTATTGCAATTACATAATTAAGGCTGAATATCTCAATGTCAATTCAATCAAGTATTTTATCAAATGAACAGGCTGAATACACTCGCACATTATGGCCAATTTCCTATGCATCAAATCTCAGCAATTGGTCCTGATTATTGGGAACAAAATCAAACAACTAGTATACAAAATCATTCAGGACTGACCCAAAGTTAACGTTCAAAAGTCCCATGGACCACCAGACAAACAACAATTGTAATCGAATTCTCACCCTAGGGTAGAATTTTTATGCCAATCCGCATAATCGGCATGATAGCACTTGCATATGGACCACCCAAAGGGGAGTACCTAGTTCTATTGAGAGAGAGGCCTGCCGTCGTCCCAATTAGGGGTACATTATCAATTTTAATTTATGCAAGAATTTCACAGAAGGTGTATTTCGTCAGCAGTATGACAAAACTTAAATCAAGAAGATCCTAGGACAAATTTGCATGTTTTTATTGCGATTTTTGTCCCTGAAATCTCCCAATTTTGAAACTTTGCCACTAATAAACCTAAGAAAAGGTTTCAGTCATATCAGTCTAAGGGCTGAACTGAGGTGGTAAAATACCTGTTGAAATTTTGTGCTCAAATGTGGCCAGGAGATGCCCTAGAGGTATAAATACTGGCACCTGGCCTAATGACTGATTATCAAATAAATACCTTGTAATAAAAGATATATTCATTTTATCTCTTTCCTGATTTTCACAGTGAATCCTTTCTTTAGATAAAGTGTCAACAAGCTGGATGCAACCAATCCACAGCTTGTATATCTACCTGCCTTGGAAGAAGTTCCCAAAATGAGGGAAAATTATGCCCAATATTGGCTGGAAGAGTTGGGGCAATTATAATAAGCTTAGTGAGTTTTTGAACGGTTTGAATACCGTAAACCACAGGCACTATTGAGGATCAATCTACAGAACTTTGTCCCAAATAAACATGCAGGATAATAATAAACAAGCAAGCGATCCTCAGACCTTCATGACTGGTGCTCACTCAATACCGCTTACAATCTCCAAAATGGATTCCCATATCCAATTCCTGGCAGAATTGGCCAGATGAGAAAGCAACTATGAGATGGGAACTAGCGACAAAGAAATCTTGGATTACTTTAATACCAGATGCCAAGGCTCTGAAGCTGGTACCTCCTACTCCATGGATCTTAACACAGTAAGGGAGCTCATGCAGATACATTCAGCCCAATTGATCTTACATCTTCAAGCGTAAAAGCTATGCTGGAAACCCTATATCAGGGTATAGGATTAGTACTTCACAAAATCAATCCCTCCTTAGGCCTGTTCTACTACCTTAAGGATCTAGTACTCAAGATGGAGATATATACTAAGTATGCAATACAACCATGATATCTCATGCCAGACGTCTCATAGACAGTCAAGAAACTAACGATTTCCTGGTTAACTTTTTTCAACCCTCAATTAAGCATACTGTCATGGAAATGGCAGAAGAAGTTTAAACTTGCCTGCCAGTCAGGGTGCGTAAGCATCCAGAAAGCAAGCCAGAATGCCAGAGGCATTGCTGACCATATGACTTGATATGGAGCTGGGAAATAGGATACCACAAAATGGTGGCGGAACGTCAGGGTTAGGAGTATCCCAAAAGCAAACCACACTGAATAGATTTCGGACCCAGGAGTTCTGCTAACAGGGGTGGAAACTACTGGGATAGTTTCTGCGATATTCTTGGTCATTAAGACCATTTTGTTAGGGGTAAAAGAGAGGTGGATTTTCTCTTGTAGTTGGCGAACATAGGGCCATAAAATCCCTGTATATTGCTGCTGAAAGGTCATGAGAACCATGTTGTAGTGCCAAAAATCTTGAACTTGTCGAGTCCAATTGGCGATAGAGGGAATCATGGTAACCAAGAGAATTGGTATGGCCCACCCAGAGTGTGGGGCGGTGGACCACCAGGCAAACACCATATGGAATGTGGTTGAAAGGAGGGAGATAAAAATTTGGGTTTTTTAACAAAATTTTTATTTGGGAAATAAAGTAAGAAAAATTGACCAACAATCTTCTCAGTGCCTTGCAACTGATTAGATAGTGGTTGATTGGTGAAAATGTGGTCAGGATCCACAAATCTGGCCTAACCGGCGAATTGGATGGTAGAGGGGGGTTTATTCTTTGGGAACCGTCATCACAAAATTCAGCGGCGGGCTGAATCTCTGTCAGTTTGACCTCAAACGTCTGGACTAGGGGTCAATTATGTTTCTGATGGTTAGCACGATGGCAACTGGCCTGACAAGCGACAGGAATCCCCCCCTCAAAACCATCCAATATAGGGATGGGACCATTTAGTTGGGAACGGGTTCAAGATGGCCAACCTGCCCGCACTTGGTCAAAAAACCATTCATTCAGTTGATAGAGGCCCATCGGGCACAACGCCTGAATTACTATTGGAGGGTTTTGAACTCTTGGCGATAGTTCCCAATATTTGTTCTGCTGATTTTGGGGTCAAATTTGGAACCGTCGGGCAATCCAGCTGATGTTTCATTCTTCATGCTTTTATAACCATTCAAAATTCAGCCATCAGCCCAATTGCCACCCAAATTAGATATAACTGATTTCAGTTTGATAATCTCAGCACAGATTTCACTGATTCCCCATAACAGTTCTGCCTAGGTGAGTGAGGAAATTGGGGATGGGATCTGAAGCGGATGGGCTGTCACCCATTGCTCATCAACTACGTGGGCAAGATTGCCTTGGTTGATGAGGGGTACTGCCATCCTCTTCAGTGTTTTCTTACTTGGGAATGGAAAGATAGCTTGATCGAGAGCCAAAGGACACTCCCCAAGACTTACATTACCCTTTCCTTTTCCCAAAGGGATGGCCCCCACTGAGAAACTGCACCAGAGCCACGTTCTTATGTGCTTTGGGTAACTTGATAGCCATAATTGTTGCAGCCTTCTGCAGCAGGCGAGGAGCCTTGGGGTGGGATGTGTGGAAAGTGTCAACCAGGTCCATACAATTCGCGCAATTGCATGCCTTGACCCAACTGTTTTCATAAGCTGGATATCCTTTCCAGGCCACAAGGTATTGGACTGATTGTTGCGACTTCTGAGATGCCAGGATGGCCTCCACTTTGGCTTCCTCCTCATTGTTGATGATGATTGGTTCTGGGTCCGTGGGAATCACACCCTTGAAGGGCGACAGCTGGGATACATGGAAAACTGGGCGTTGCTTCCAATGCGCGGGAAGCTTCAATCGAAACGCCCCATTACCCAATACCTCCTCCACTAAGTGGGGGCCTGAACGTTTGCTGGCGAATTTGCGGGAAGGGGTTTGGATTTGCAAATGGCGGGTATTGAGCATGACATAGGAACACACCTTAAAGTCATGACCCAGAAGGCACTTACAATCTGCAAATCGCTTGTATTCATCAATAGCTTTAGTAAGGTGTTCCCGCACTAAAGCTTGGGCTGATAAAAATATGGCCAGCATGATCCACGGCAGCTTGCACTTCTGGTCGCAAGCATGCCCCGACTGAGAATGATGGGTTATAACCCAACGTTGCTTCATATGGTGAGAAACCTGTGGAAGCTTGAGTCCCATTATTATATGCGAATTGGGCAAGAGGCAGGTCATTGGCCCAGGTATCCTGCGCTGCTACCGCATAACAACGCAGGTACTGTTTGAGAACTTGGTTAACCTGCTTGGTCTGGCCGTCAGACTGGGGATGATACACCATGGATTGACAGGGGGTTATCTTAAGGATTGACAAGAGTTTGCTCCAAAACCGGGTGTTAAACTGGGTACCCCTGTCACTAATGATTTCCTGGGGAAGGCTGAATATTGAAAACACATGGTGAATGAATAGACGCGCTGTTTCTTCTAACGTAATCACAGAAGTATAAGGAATGAACAGGGAAAATTTTGTAAAGTAATCTACCACCACCATTACTGCTGTGAAACCATTGGAGCAGGGGAGTTCAACAATGAAATCTACAGACACCGAGGTCCATGGACCTTCCTCCTGTTGTAAAGGGTGCAGGAGGCCATTTTTTCTGGAACAATACGACTTGGCCCTAGCACAAGTAACACAATTGGCGATCCAAGTTGAAACCTCTTTGGTCAGTCCTGCCCAATTAAAGGTTCACTTGATCAGATCAATGCATTTCTTGTTACTGGGGTGTCCGACCATAGGGGGATCATGGTGTGCATGGAATATGTTCAGGCGGAAGGAGGGAGGCACCCAAACATGAGAATGAAAGTAGATGAGACCTTCTTCTAAAGAATATAGGGAGTGATTGGGGCTCGAGTAAGTCAAGTGTTCAATCAACTCCATGACCTTAGGGCAGGCCGTTTGACCGGCTAGCACATGGGCCAATAATGGATTGTCAGGTGACAACGCGGCAGAGGAAACAACGGAGGGAGCAATCCATAGGATTTGAGTAGCAGGGATCACAGTAACGAGATCCACTTCCTCAGGTTCCGAGGGACAGTGAGCTGGACTACAGCTTAGGAAATCAGGAAGGACATTTAGTGCACCCTTGATGAATTCATTTTTGAAGTTAAAACTGCACAGGTCCTGATAGGTTTAGGCTTGCCGGTGTACCACTTTTTGGGGTTTTCAAAAATACAAGTGAGCTTGGTGATCTGTGAGAACTGTTAACTCATGATGAGCACCTTACAACAGGTACCACCAATGAGTTAATGCCCATGCAACAGCGGCCAGCTCCTTGTCATAGATGGCTCAGGACTTCTCTGTAGCAGTGAATTTTTGGAGAAATAAGTGACCAGATGTTCAAGACCATCGTGGTCCTGAAGCAGCACTGCACCCACAGCTACTGACAAATCATCGCATGCGATGATATACAGTTTGGTGGGATCAGCATGTTTCAAAATGGAAGGGGACATGAACACTTCTTTGATTGCTTCAAACGCCTGCTGGCATTCGGGGGTCCAACAAAACGGTACGTTTTTCCCTGTGAGGGGGTGGAGCGGGGCGGCCAACTGGGAAAGTGCAGGGGAGAATTTCTTTAGGAAAATGATAGTACCCAAGAAACTTTGAAGCTGCTTCTGTGTAGTTGGGGTTGGCCATTCTTGGATTGCATCTAATCTGTTGGGGGGATGGTGACCCCTTCTTTAAGTACCAGGTTTTCTGAGAAATGTAACCTCTTCCTTGTAAAACTCACATTTGGAAGCTTTGAGGAACAGGCCTGCTTTGTGCAAAGCAACCACCACTGCTTCTAAGTCAATAGCGTGTTGCTCGGGATTTGGGGAATGGACTAGGATATCATCAATATAAGCAATAGCACAGGAAAACTGGAGATCCCCTAACGCATTGTCAATCATTCGTTGAAACATAGTGGGAGCATTTTCAACCCAAAGGGCATTATGCGAAATTGGAAAATGCCCCACCTCGTTCAGATTGTGGTCAACCATTCTTGTCCTTCCATTACTTGAATCTGATTGAAAGCGTTCACCAGATCCAATTTTGAAAAGACATGGGATTTGGCAATTGCCTGACTGATTGTCTGCTCCAGGGGCAATGGGTAGGGGTCTGTAACTGTGATTTTGTTCAGTTGATTGTAATCTATGCAAGGACGGAGCAATCCATCTGATTTTCTTGCAAAGACAATAGGGGAAGTGATAGGAGATGTTTCTTTAAACAGCCAGCCTTTTTTTAACATATCGTCCAACCAGGCATTGAATGTAACTTCTTCTTCCGCCATATGAGGATACAACGGGTAATTGATGTTCACCAATTACATGGTTGTCCAAAATCCACAATCATACCTAGTATGTTTTGGCAGATGGTCCACCTTTTCCATGTCGAAAATCCTGTGATATTGGCATTAAATTTTTGGGGAACTCGGCCAGAATGCCCGCGGAAGTGACTAGGGTGGTGATAGAGCCAATTCCTTGGTTTTTCTCGAGGGTGTTGATCAGAGGGAACTCTCCCTCCAAATGAAAGTTGGCAAATGACAACATATTTGATTCCAAATTAATCCTTACATGTTGTCGGTGCCACCATCCCACCCCTAAGATCACCGGAAATACCAGGTTTGGCATGGCCAAAAACGGTCTCAGAAGTTATATTGGTGAATTGAAATATATATTGGTCGGCAAACAATATATGAAGACTGATAAGCAGAGGAGGCCACCATTACTGAGGAGCCCACATCCATATCCAGTTTTAGTTGTTGTGCAAACTCTACACTCATGAAGTTCTCCGCTGCTCCAGTATCCACCAGAGCTTCAAAGGAGACATGGTGGGAACTGATACTAATTCTCATGGGTACAAGAAAATAAGCGCAATTTTGTTTATTGGGAGATACAACCGACTCATGGGTGACTGAAGAAATGATAGGTGGGTCAGGACCAGGGTCAGGATTCTTAGCTGGAGCGAAAATTGGAAGGACCAGGAATGGGCTAATTGTTTCCTTCATCTGGGCTTGAACAGAATTATTAAAAGTTATCTCTTGGAATGCTAACTCAGACTCAGGAGTTCTGTCAGAGTTGGAATCCATGTCCGCTACTATTTGAGTTTTGGGAATGTCATCTGCGCCATTGTTAAGAAATCCTATCATGAAATTCCTTTCCTGATATGAGGAAATGTTGCGAGGCAAAGCTTTGATAGTAGTTTGCGGTGACGCTATTTGATCTATTGATCCTTGGGTGGTAGACCAAACCATGTGGTGAGCGGAAACTGAATCCAAACTCGCTCTAAAGACTGCCTGAAGCATGTCGATAGATAGTTCTGACGTGGGAGCCAGCTCACGAAAGGTAGAGTCAAATAAGCCAAACTAGGGGCTTCGGCCATGGCATAGAGCAGTTTAAATAAATGGTCTAATTGGGACAAAAGGGGGTTCAAGGTGGCCGATACAACAGTCATCAGGGAGGCAGGGTCTCCTTTTTGTGTGGAAGAATGTAAAAGACTTCTCACCCAGTGACGAGCCTCCCCATCCACAGCATCTAACAATGCAAGACCTTGTTGGGTCTCAGATATTGCAGAAGCGTTATTGAGTGTGATTGTTGTGCGCATTTGTACTTTGGTGAGTGCGTCCAGAACCTGATTGGCGATTTCTTGGGAAGGGATACTCAATATTTTCCCCAGGTCAGAGGAAATAGGAGGAGATGCAATCGTCACCTCTTGGGTAGCTTGAAGGAGTTTTCCCAGAATAGAGCGAATGCTTCTCCCAAAGTCAGAGAGTGACCAAACAAGCAACAAACAGCATACAACTGATTGCACGTTCATCTGGTAGAGAGTAACCACTGTGGCGCCAAATTTGAAAATCAAGGCAGAAGTGGCTGGAAGTAATGGTTGGTCGATTATGTCAGGCAGACGGCAAGTAGAAAATAGACTGGCCTACCAGCCTGTATGCTGGAGCATCCAAGTGGTGGACCAGAATGCCAGGGGCACTGCTGCTGGTATGATGGTTATGGAACTGGAAGGGATTTTAAATCTCAACCAATAAAAAATGAGAATTTGGGGAGGGTGTTTTTTATTGGGAAATTTAAGGGAAGAGAATAGACCAACAATTTTCTCAGGGCGATGCATATGATTAAATAGTTGTCAATTTTTGGGGAAAATAAGCTGGGATTGGGTTCTGCAGGTTCGACCTAAGTGTTGAACTATTCAGGAATGGGCAGGTTAGTTCACTGGGGACCAACATTAGCAAAATTCAGTGATGAGCCAAATTTCAGTCAGTTTGACCTAAGCGGTGAACTATTCAGAGATGGGCGGGTTAGTTCACTGGGGACTGATATTTGCAAAATTTGGCGATGAGCCAAATTTCAGTCAGTTTGACCTAAGTGGTGAACTATTCGTAGATGGGCGGGTTAGTTCTCTGGGGACTGACATCACTAAGTTTGGCAGCATGCCAAGTTGTGTTCAGGGCAACCTAAGAGGTGAATTATTTGGGAATAGATGGGTTAGTTTTCCTAGGGACTGACATTGCTAAGTTTGGCGGCAGGCTGGGTTGCGGTCAGGTCAACCTAAGAGGTGAACTATTTGAGAATAGGAGGGGGGAGATTTTCAATCATTGTGTAAACAGAATTTGCAACCATTGGGCGTTCTGACTGATAGCTCAGCCTTCATACCTTTTTGACCATTTGAAATCCGAGTATCCAGCTGATTGCCACTCGAATTAGTTGTAATTAATTCCATTTTGGTGATCTCGGCGCAGATTTTTAATAATTCATTGTGACAGTTCTGCTGAGGAGAGTGCAAGTACCAAAAATGGGATCCAAAGATGAAGGACCATTTTCCAGCGCTCATTTACCATGCAAGTAAGATCGCCCTGGGTAATGGGGTATGGCCATCCTCTTTGGTATTTTCTTGCTCAGGAACAGAAAGTTGGCCCAATTAATGCCCAGCGGACGTTCCTCAGGACTTACACATACCCAGAGAATCATTGCTTGACAAACTCTGGAAATCATGTAAATCTACCGTGTGCAATGGAAGGAACAATCTTCTCAAATACCCTACTGGACAAACTGTATTTAAGTTTTTCTGAAGTCCAAAAGGCAATTGTTGATAATCTAGGACTTGCTAATGAAGCTCATGGGAAATTAACCCCCAAGGAGCTTCTGAGAAAAGGATTTTCAAAGATAGCCGCAGAAGTTCTGACCCACCATGGGTTATCATAAGAACGGGTACAAACTATGAATAACTACTGTCAAAAACTGGAAAGCTATTCAGTTTACCTATTGTCTCAATCATAATGACTTACCATACATGCCACTTTGGGCCAAAGAAATCACCTGGAAAGAATGTAAATGTTGATGACTTTGAAAAAGTATGTTCGGGCCAAGCTAGAGACTATCAACAAAAACTTTGATGGCCTTGCAGCAAAATCATCCATCCCAAATAGGGATAAAGAGGATGCCCAGATCAAAGAGGAATTTCAAAACTTTGGACTTTGGTGTCAAGATTGCAGGTCAGAAATAATAAAATTACTCAGAAAAATTGGGAACTAAGAATGCAATTATCAACTGCAAATACCCAAGGAGACAGTATGGACAAAGATATAAAGCATAACAACCATTCATGCTTTATTCAAAGAGAAGTATGACAACCTTAAATAAGAATTTGAATCCCTCAAAAAGCAAGGCTGCCAGTGCTCACCTAACTTTGACAAAAAAATTAAGAAAAAGCTCCGCTTATTCGGCCAAAAGACAACCTGAAAAGTAACTAAGGGCCAAATTCAGGTGCTGGAATCCAATAGTTCAGAGCAATATCATAGAATCGAGTCATCAGAATTTGACACTGATGCAGAAACAGGTATTTCGAACATCCATTCTATGCTTAGAGTCCTAGCATTAATCCCAACTCCAGATACTTCCCAATGAAAGAGAGGGCTGATTATGGGTGATTATACACTAAGACGTTCAAGAAGAAGTACAACCCTTATGACCAAAGCAGGGCGAGATGACTTTAAACCACTGAATTTACAAATTTCAATAAGGATAGAAATGTTCACTCTTTCCAAAAGTTATTTAAAAAAAATGAAAGGAGCATCAGACCATGCAAAAGGATAGGCACTTATTACTCACTCTATGCTCATAGCTGTGACTTCATTAAGCCCTATTTGGGCGATGATTGGTCCTATATGGATGCCAAAATAGCAATAACAAAACAGTTTGGAGGTCCTTAGAAATTAGAAACCTGAAGAAGAGAGCTTCTTAATATTGAATTCAAACAGAATGAGACTATTAAGGACTTTGCGTATAGATTTTTCCATGAGGCACAAGTCATGTTTGGGTGCAACGCAATAAGTAAAGTTGACGCCAAGATTTCAATGGAGCACGCAATTATGCCCTTCTGTGAACTGCACAATGTCATGTTACATGTATTCATTGGAAGCTTGGAAATCCAAGGGCTTGCCAATCACTTTAGAAGATGTTCCTGTAATTTCAATACACCTAATTGGGCCAAAGATCAGCAAAATCCCGATTTTTGGGCCCAAAAAGCAACACTATGTCCGACCAGGGGAAAAATTTCCAAAAAATGAACCAAAAATTCGAGCAAAAACAGCAAAGAGAGCAGATTACATGCCACAACTGTGGTCAAAATGGGGATTTTGTAGATAATGCTACAGACGGTCCAACAAAAAGCCTGGAGTCAACTTTGCTCTAGAAATCAACAGTGACAGTGAGGCAGGAAAAGAGCAGGTGGAGTAGAGGCGGAATGCTCTACCTCACCAATCTTCTAACCATTCCACATGACCCTGATGAGCTCTTTAGGGCCGAAGATGTTGCTAAAGATAACCTCCACCATATGGTGGCTAATGATGTCATGATGGTCACTACTCAGACTACAGCAAAAGCAACTAAACCCTTAAAAATTTTCAAGTAAGTTCAAACTGGAGTATTGAAACCCTACGCAAAGCAGATTATTGACCAGGGTTTAGACCTCCAAGCCAGATTTTTGACCAACCTACCTAAACTTAACAACATTCAAGTAGCCATTCCCATGAAGAACTTAGCAGATAACTTCCTAAATATTTTCTCAAGACTGAAATCACACCTGGAATCAGGCAGCAATTACAGCATTCATACAATAAATCCCTCTGAAAACTACTCTGAATTTACTTATGTGGACATAGTGGTAAATAAGGTGCAAGTTCGGCCCTTTGTTGATAGTGGTGCTCCTATCAATATAGTCAGCACGAAGTTGATTAAAAAACTGAAAATTGCACCCAATGTTGCCCACTGTCAGGAATTGAAACAGCAAGGAGCGCATACAACTAACTCGCAGGGCGCATACAGTACCCTACCACTCAGATTTGGATCCATTGTAGTAACAGCACCTGCCATAGTGTTATCAAATACAAACTATGATATCCTAATTGGGACTGATTTCCTAAGAAGATATGAAGTTGTTACCAATCATAAGGATGATACTCTCACCATTACCGACCAGGCTATTACACTTTAATTTTTTGATAAGGCAGGTGAGAAAAAGAAACCCAGCCTATTCATAAAACTGGCCTACAAAGATGGAGTCGTCCCAATTGAGTATTCCAAAGCATGGTCAAAGATAAAACCACTACCCACAAAGATTGATGAGTCAAATGGCATTCCACCTGGATCAAATCAGACCATCACTATACCATCTGGAGAACAGGTAATTGTCCCAATGGTACTAACAATTAATATCCCAGAAGGACTTTATGGAGAAGTATATCAACATGGTCTAAATCTTGATTCAAACCAAACATTGCCCCTGGTATTATCATTCTGGGTCACGGAGATATACATATCTTATGTGCAAACCTTCAAAATTGGCCCATCTCCATCAGGTGACATCAAACAATCGCTTTTCTGCATCTGTTCCCTACCATGGAAATTCACTCATTCCACGAGTTTGTTGCATTTTCATATTAGGGCTCCCCAATAACGACCTACTCAGCATAAATAATATTTTCCCTATGGCCAATTTAAGCAGACTGACCAACTCCAAGAAAGGCCAAGCTCATGAGTTATTCTCTAAATATTGGAAAAAATTTTGAATAAGATAATTTTGACTTGGGGTGTGCTAAGGTGTCAACCACAAAATCAATACTGGAGATCATAAACCTATTCAATTATGCCCAATTAGACGCTCAAAATCATCAGAAGAATCTGTATCCAAGGAGATTAAGGAACACCTTGATCGTGGCATGTTAGTCCTTTAAAAAGTTCAAGGACAGCACCAATTTTCATAAAGAAAAAGGATGAAAGCAACCACGTAGTCATTGATTACTGGAAGTTAAACAATATCACCAAGAAGGACTTGTACCCACTGCCGCGAGTTGATGCCTTGGATAGTCTAGGGGGCATGAAATTCTCCTCAGCAATGGACCTTATCAGCGGACATTGGCAAATAGATCTTCCTGATGAGGAGCGCGAGAAATGTGCAATTTTAACCCAAGGTGGCCTATTGCAGCCAACGAGAATGTTTCAAGGGCTCTGCAATGCCCCAGCTACATTCCAATAGGCAATGGACACAATCCTTGGAGATTTGTAGTTGTCATGTGTACTAGTGTACCTTGATGATATCAACATATTCAACCGCACTTTTGATGACCACCTGGAACACTTAGAGGAAGTCTTCAGAAGGCTAGCTTTTGAAAACTTTGAAAATTAAGCCCAGAAAATGTCAGTTTTTCAAGACCAACTGGAAAACCTCATATTTGTAATCGACAAAGTGGGTCTTTGGCCCCAACCCTCTAAGTTGGATGCCATCTCCAAAATGAAACAGCCCAAATTTAAGCACAATATCCGATTTTCCTAGTCATGATTGGTTACTATTTCTGGATTACACTGATTTCGCACAAACTGGGGAGCCGCTTTTCTATTTACTTAAAGATAAGGTTATTTTACTGGACTTCAGCTTGCCAGGATGCATTTTACCAACTCTGTTCATCCCTATTGGGCGTGCATGTTCTTCAATACCTGGCTTTGATTGAAAATTTATCATCCAAACTGATGCATTCAGAACAGCAGTGGGTGACGTGTTATCCCAAGTTGGAGAAGACGTTGAAGAACATCCAGTTGCCTTCACTAGTCATACTTTAAACGTTCATGAAAGGAACTACACGGTGACGTAACAAGAATGCTTAGCCGTCATATATGCTTGCAAGCAATTTTGGGTCTACCTTCATGGCACTCATTTCAAAGTTGTTACTGACCATGCTTCCCTAAGATGGTTGAACAACTTAAGAGAACCTGAGGGCCAATTATCCCACTATGCATTAAAGCTACAAACTTATAACTACACCATTGATCATCAAGCTGGGGCAAAACACCAAAATGCTGACTGTCTATCCTGACTACCCACCATTGCACCACTTAATCAGGCCGCCAATGAGTTGTTTATGAAAAATGATCAGGGGAGAGTAACAAGATGAGCCCAAATCCTTTCAAAAAATATTACCAGATCTATAAAAACAACCATCAAAAAGGGACGATTTATAAGATCAACAAGGACAAGAAGTATATTTTCCCAAGACCCTTGGCCCAAACAGACCTAATAATGGTGGTGCATAAGGCCATAGGGCATGGCGGATTCAAGAAGACAAAAGAGCATCTGAAGCAATTCTGTTACTGGGAGATAGTGCATTTTGACATCCCAGAATTGCTAGAAAGCTGTGTAGAGTGCCAAGGCGAAAAACAATTCTGAAAAAGCACATCTTGCCAGCTTGTTTGGCCCAACTTTTCCTGGCACACTGTATCTATTGACGTTGTTGGCCCAATTCCAACAAGAAATATGAAGGCCAAGTACATAATCATAACCATCGACCACTTGACAAAATAGGTCAAGGCCAAGGCCATTCGGGAAGCTGGAGTGGCAACCACCATCAAGTTCATCCTTGAAAGAATCATCCACAAACATGGATTTCCCCAGGTTATTCTGACTGATAATGGAACCAACTTCACCGCTAATGTCCTTGCCAATCTTAAATAACTAATGGGAGTATGAGGTGTGCTTTCTGCTCCCTATCACCCCAAAACTAATGGTACTGTTGATCGCGCAAACAGGACGTTGGTAAACATTATCCAGAAATTAACCTCAGCCAAACCATCCAATAGGAGTACTTCTCTTAGTTCAGCAGTCTTCACCTAAAATATATCCTACCATTCATCAACCAGGATGTCTACATTTCAAGTATTATATGGTAGACACTCAGTCCTACCAACGCTGCTATATTTAGCCCTAGAGGATCCTAGCAAAAACACTTATCCTCAGTATGTTGAGAAGCTCGTGGATGCTTTAATCAAACTATAAGCCCAACCCTCGATAACAGTTTTGCTGAGAAAAAGGCCTAACATCAAAAGGCCATAGAGAATCACTACACACTGACCAAATTAAAAGCTAAATATGAAGTACTATTTTGCAACACCCATGGATTGGGTTGATTGCAAAAGTTAGATCATATTTGGGTCAGTCCATTCTGAGTGATTGAAAAAACGTCTAAGTTCATATACACAATCAAGGATATTAGGTCCAGCCATATATACAATCAAGTCCATGAAAAATTCCTAAGAAAATTTAATAAGCGTGCCAATTAAGAAAAGAAAAAGTAAAAAAAAACAAAAATGAAACAAAAAAATCAAAAACAAAAAAATTATATATAACAGTTATATTATAATTAATACTTTAGTTTGCACTTGAGGTTGGGGAGAGGATCCAATTCCAAACTTGACAGGCATTTGGACCAAAGTTAACATTAAGAGGATCATACTTTAGCTCATTGGGCGTTTAGGCCAAAGTTACCAAATAGAAAACCCAACCTCATTCTCATTGGGCGTTTGGGATGATGATAACAGACCAACATAGGCTAATTGGAAATATTAAGTCTTAGGTTCAAGTCAAGAGGAGGGAAATGTCAGATTCTCATTGTTGACTCAAAAAAAATCCTTTGACAATCATCAGATTGGACCAAGTATCCTTCAACGCTTGAGCTAACACCTATACTCTCTCCTCAAAGCCTATTGCAATAACATAATTTAGGACAAATATCTCAATGTCAATTTGATCAAGTATTTTATCAGACGCTTGGGCCAATATGCTTGCACATTATGGTAAATTCCTATGCATCAAAGTTTATCAATTGTTTCTAATTATCAGGAACACAATCAAACAACTAGTATACAAAATCGTTCAGGACCAACCCAAAGTTAACGTTTAAAAGTCCCATGGACCACCAGACAAATAACAATTGTAATCAAATTCTCACCCTAGGGTAGAATTTTTATGCTAATCCGCATAATTGGCATGATAGCACTTACATATGGACCACCCAAAGGGGAGTACCTAGTTCTATCGAGAGAGAGGCCTGCCGTCGCCCCAATTAGGGGTATATTATCAATTTTAATTTATGCAAGAATTTCACAAAAGGTGTATTTCGTCAGCAGTATGACAAAACTTAAATCAAGAAGATCCTAGGACAATTTTGCATGTTTTTATTGCAATTTTTGTCCCTGAAATCTCCCAATTTTGAGAGTATTTTGCCACCAATAAACCTAAGAAAAGGTATCAGTCATATCAGTTCAAAGGCTGAACTGAAATGGTAAAAGATCTGTTAAAGATTTTGTGCTCAAATGTGGCTTGGAGATGCCCTAGTAGTATAAATACCAGCGCCTGGCCTAATGACTGATATTCAAATAAATACCTATAATAAAAGATATATTTATTTTATCATTCCTGATTTTCTCAATGAATCCTTTCTGTTTCAATTCCAATATGACTGGATGATATTCATGGGACAGCTAGGGCAGAATCTGCCAAAAATGATATCAGAGATAAGTATTCAAGTGCCTGAAGATGAGGCGATATTGGCATTAACAGGTTTTATTGTATATAACAGTTTTATCAGATCGCCTCTAAATAAGGCGATGTTAACATTCAACAAAACAATTTAAATTGCCTACAATTAGGATGATAGCGAAATAGAGAATAATCAGCCAAAACAAGGAGAATCGGTGGAACCAAATAGTCCAAGCTATGAGAATAGTATCGTTCAAGCTGCTTTAATATAAGCGAGATGAGCGATTAAGAGGAGGTTGTTGTTAAGTGAGTTAAGAATAAATCGGATTAAGAATCCGCTGTATTAAACATATTAAATAAAAGAGTTTGTGGGAGCAAGTGCTCCATATTTATATATAAGTTTATTTCTGTTGTTTCAAGGACAACAATCATCATATCATTGGTCCTGATTGCTCAGTGGGTCAAACCCTGTGCAAAATCAGCCAGCCTATCTACTGATACCACTGATTTTATATAATGGTGCTCACTACAGGGGGCCTATTGATCAGTTATAAAATTAATAAAAACCCAGTTTCCTTCTATGTTGTAGTCTAGTTGCCTTGATAAGAAATCTGCATGAGATGCTGGGCCTGTTGCATATGAGGAACTGAAACTTGCATTGAATACTGTGCTCAAAAGACAAGATGAGCTTCTCCAGGAAGTGTGCAATGGAAACTGCCGCCATTTGATCGTGATGGATGTATTCTTGGGTTTTTTTAAAATTTGAGTTTGCAACTGAAGGTGCCTCAGACTGGCGCAGGGCGAAACTGTTGATCTCCACCTTGGATCTTGGAAATGCTGATCAAGTTGTTTGTTAACTTTCAGACAGTTCCGTTACATACCAAGAAGTCAAGGAGATGGTGATACAGTTGTTTGGCAGAAAAGCAAATATGTTGCAGCAGAAAGCCAGGTTCCTGACCATCAAGTTTTGATGAAATGAGACTCTCACTGCATTCGCGGAGCAGTTTATGGCAGAAGAACATGTGTTGATTGGGGCTGGGAGTCTAGCTAAAGCTGATGTATGCATTGCAATGGCCTCTGCAGTGAAGCCATATCCCAAGCTTTACAATGTCATGGCCTCATTGTTAGAGGACAATGTACCTCTTCTTAAACTTGTTCAGTTTGTATGTCAGTTATCCTCAACTTTCCCTCCACCCAATATTGACCAGATTCACACTGTCGCTGGGGCCCATCCTAACCATAGGGAGGGAATGTAAGTCTTGGTGAACGTCCCCTGGCTGTTGATTGGGCAATCTTCCCATTCCCGAGTAAAAAGGCACTGAAGAGGATGGCGATACCCCTCATTTCTCAGGGCGATCTCACTCATGTAGTAGATGAGCAATGGGTAACAGCCTTTCAGCTTTGGATCCCACCCCCAGTACCCACGCTCACCTTGGCAGAACTGTTAAGGGGAATTAGCGAAATCTGCGCTGAAATTGCCAAATTGAAATCAGCTAGATCTAATTTGAGTGGTAACCTGGACGATGCCCAAAACTCAAATGGTTGAATAGGCATGAATACTGAGGTATCAGCTGGAATGCCCAATGGCTCCAATTTGATCAATAAGCCAATAGAGCTAACATTGGGCGCCACGCGCGCGCGCGCGCGCGCGCGCGCGCGCGCGCGCGCGCGCGCGCGCGCGCGCGCGCGCGCGCGCGCGCGCGCGCGCGCGCGCGCGCGCGCGCGCGCGCGCGCGCGCGCGCGCGCGCGCGTCAACAAGGGTTCAAAGCCTTCTGTTGGCAATTCAGGTGTTGCAGCTGATGTGATGCCTTTGACCAAATGAACGGTCCAGTGATTGAGTGTGGGAAGGTTGTGTGTTCTGAACCCATTCCAAACCAAATTGGTCCCACCCCTATGTAGGGTGGCCCTGGGGGATTCCTTCACTCATTGGGCCAAACGCTGTTGCAAAACCATCAGAAATGTAAATGAGCTCTGATTTGGACATTTGAGGTCAAACTGATAGTGACTTGGCCCACTGCCAAATTTTGAAATGTAGGTTCTCAAGTAACAAAACCTCCCATTCCTGAACAATTAGCCAGTTAGGTCGAAATTGTGGGACCTGATCCCAGCTTTGCCACTACCTCAATTGACTACTTACTAATCAGTTGCATTGCACTGAGAAGATTGTTGGTAAATTTTTCTTTCCTAGATTCCTATTAAAAAATCCTTTCCCAAAAATTAGTTTCTATATGTTAAAATTAAGTCGCCTTATCCGCTGATGCTCTCATACCCCCAGGTCTAACAGTCATTTGCATCTGGTACTTTGTTTTGTGCTTATATGAAATTCTGGCTCACCAGCAGATATTGGTGGAAACCCTTTCTGGTTCCATATTTGTCATATTAGCAGCAGTGCCCCAGGCATTCTGGTTTGCTGTTCGTATGCTCTGGTATCTGGGCTGGCAGGACAGTCTAATTCTTACTTGTTGTTCACCTGACAGGAAAGCAACCAGTCAATGCAGATCATGCCAAGCTACTCCTCGCAGCCCAACATCTGTCCCATAGCTGCTGAGTGGCAACTGCCCAACTACAGCTTCAGCTCTAACTACGCTGATTGACAGCAGGCAGTCTACCAATGTGGGTCTGGTTGTGCAGATCATCTTTGGAATAACTTTCCAAGTGGGCCAACTTATAATAGGCACAGACTTAGTCCCTATGGAGTAAGTTGCTTTAATTGCGGTTGCACTGGGCACATGGGACAATGGTGCCCTTATTGAAAGATCCCTCATGTACCACAGGATCAAGATTACCAGGGAAAAAGTCAGAGCGTAATAGAAATAGGACTCTCTACTTCTAATATCTCAAAGTCATACGTTCCCCCTGAATCTATTGTATTGAAGGTATTATAAGCCTCCCAGTATGATGATACATTTCTCTACCAACAGTCAGTTGGTGGAATAAATGTGCTGACCCAAGCACAATTCAGTAATATAGCCAACACAGGGTTTCTGGAGCAGCCAAAGCCTTACGCTTGCCAAATGTTTGACCAAAATCCGTCAGACCGGATAGAACCATTTGCAGATGCATTGTCTCTATGAGAAGTATAGGTCACCTTTCCAGTGGACACTATTATAACAGGATGCCCTAAAGTCAGTGCGGGTATTATAGGTTTCCTGGGAAAACGTGAACTGCTGAATGTACATGTAGTAAATATCTGGCATTCATCTTACTTTTGAGTGCACTTACTGTGATGTAGTGGTAGCCAAAACCTGAGTACAAGCTATAATTGATACAGGCGCTCTTATTTAACATTGTCTCCACTAAGTTGGTGGCAAAGTTGGCTTTAAAACCTGACATAGAACACCGGATGGTGTATGGGACCACAGGAATGGAAACTACAGTCTCTGAGGGAGCATATAGCGCACTTCCTTTGCAATTTGGATCTGTTGTTATTATGGCACCGTCAGTAGTATTAAAAAATAGCAACTATGATCTGTTGATTGGGACTGCTTTTATGCAACACTATGAGGCTGTCATTGACATGAGGGAAGAGACCCTAACCATCCTGAGACAACGGATCCCACTCTATTTTACTTCCAGGGGAGTGCCAGATGACTCAACCTGCGCTGGTCAAATTAATCTCAGCAATACCGATGGTGTGATTCCTGTGAAATATCTGTGGATGAAGCGGAAGACTAAAATGCTCCCAAACCAGATTTATGAGTACAAAGGGATTCTTCTATGAGCTGCGAACGCTTTTACTATCCCTTCTGGGCATTAGGTCATTATTGGGACTGAGCTTGAAATTGATATACTGGGTGGTCTATATGTAGAGGTTGTGGGGTCCTATCAACAATCATGACTCGAACCTCAAATGGCTCCTGGGTTACTGTTAACTGGGAAGGGGGAAGTAAAAGTGATGGTATAAAATCTGCAGAAGGATGTGATGAAGGTTCAGCGGCACCAAGCGGTAGCTTACCTGCATTTAATCCCTAATGATGAGGTCCACCAGATACATGACTTTGGTTCTTGGGAAGAACTCAGCTTGCCTTTAAATGTCACCTTCAGCATAATGACTGTGGTTCCTCAGGAGGCGCTCACTGGGCTATTGGATAATCAGCAGGACAGGGTGATGGATCTGTTCAAAAAGTATCACAGCATCTTTGCAACTGATGATCACAACTTGGGTTGCGCTCATGGGGCTTTGCATTGGGTGGACACAGGAGACACCCCCTATCAGGTCATGGCCTATCCGTTGCTCAAGGGCAGCAGAAGAATGTTGTGTCTGCAGAAATAGATAATTTGGTGAAACAAGGAATGTTGGAGCTGTGAAAAGTCCTTGGACATCCCCAGTGCTAGTTGTCAAAAAGAAAGTTAGCTCCAATCGGGCAGTAATTGATTACCAGAAGCTTAACAGCATTATGAAAAAAGATTCATACCCGCTTCCATGAATTAACAACACATTAGATCAGTTAGGTGGGTCCAAGTATTTCTCTGCTATGGATTTAATATTGGGGTACTGGCAGATAGAGTTGCCAGCGGCGGAACAATAAAGGTGCACTATAGTCACCTCAAAAGGATTTTTTCATCCTACACGTATGCCACAGGGTTTGTGCAATGCTCCTGCTACGTTCTAGCGGGCTATGGATACTATTTTGGGTGACCTAAAGCTGTCTTGCGTTCTTGTCCACCTTGACAATATCAACATGTTTTTGTGGATGTTCACGGAGCATCTTGGACACCTGGAACAAGTGTTCCGCCGACTAGCTGATGCCAATATCAAGCTTAAACCCTGAAAGAGCATTTTTAAAGAACAATCGAATATTTCAGCTTTGTGGTAGACTCCAAAGGGCTTATCCCTCAGCCAGCCAAGGTGGAAGCCATTTGTAAGATGACTTGGCCAAGCAATAAGTGGGATATCCAGGTGTTCTTGGGGAAGATCAGTTACTACCAGCAGTTCATTCACAACTTCAGCTGTATTGGGGCTCCTCTCTTTGAGCTAATTAAGAAAAATTATATCTTCAACTGGACAGATCGATGTCAAACCACTTTTGATGTATTATGAACCATGTTGGCTAGCGCACCTGTTTTGCAATATCCAAATTTTTTAAAAAGAGTTTATTGTGCAAATGGACGCTTCACTTTCTGCTGTAGGGGCTGTGTTATCCCAAAATATGATGACAGTGTGGAGCACCCCATTGCATATTGTAGCTGCAGTTTAACTGGGCCTGAATGGAATTACACCATGACTGAGTGTGAGTGTTTAGCAGTAATTTATGCATATAAGCAATTCTAGGTCTACCTTAATGGGGTGAAATTCAAAGAGGTAATGGATCATGCCTCCTTGCGCTGGCTACATAATCTGCGAGAACCTGAAGGGCGTCTCATGCAATGGGCTTTGAAGCTCCAAGCATATGATTTCGAGATCCTGCATCAACCTGGGACGAAGCATCAGAATGCGGACTGTCTTTCCCAATTACCCACAGTCACCATTACAGCGGATGTGGCCAACATAATGTATGAAAAGATGATTGTGGGCAAATATCAAGATGAGCCGCTGCCCATGATCAAAGTGTTAGATTGGCTTAGGCAGGATACCTTCTTGCACAATGGGGAATTATATAAGCGGATTGGGGAATCAATGCTGAGTTTTCCAAAACCTCTGCCTGGCCTGCAATAATTATGGATGCCCATAAAGCGGTAGGTCATGGAGGGTTGAAAAAGATTCTGGAGTTCTTGTGACCCTGCTACTATTGGGAGAGTATGCACTACAATGTGCTTGAGACACTTGGTTGTTGCCATCAGTGCCAAGTGGAGAAACCAAACCACCAGAAGACCACCTACCAGCTAGTTAAGCCTCAGTTCACATGTCATACAATTTCATTAGATGTGGTGGGGCCGCTTCCAACTGGTGCAAACTGCTCCAAATATATTAGTAGCCATCGACCATTTGACAAGATGGGTGGGAGTGAGGGCTATCAAGGATTTGGGGGCTGTCACTACCGCCAAGTCCATCCTGGAGTGTGTCATACAGCGCCATGGTTGTCCACAATTTATCCTAACGGACAACAGAACCAATTTCACATCACATATATTGGCCAAGTTGAACAAGCTCATGGCAATCCGCGGGGTCTTAACTACCCCTACAACCCTGAATCTAACTGTATGGTGGAACAGATCAATGGGATTTTGGTAAATGTTCTATGCAAGCTTGTATATGAGCGGCCATCAGACTGGAGCACCCTTTTTATTCACTGCTGTCTTTGCGTACAATATCAGATACCACTCAGCAACTGGTAAGAGCCCATTCCAATTGCTTTATGGATGACATTCAGCACTACCTGCATTGCTTTACTCCTGTGTAGAGGATACTGGAAGTGTCAAGCCCCACCGCTATTTGTCTACCTTAACAAACATGCTGATTAAGCTCCAAACTGAGGCATAATCTACTAGTCTTGCCAAGAAAATTTGGGATCATGCAGCTGACCAAAGTAGATGCAGCAGTCTTCCACAATTTGGGGTAGGGGAATTGGTCCTATTTCACAACCAACATGGGTTTGGAAGAAAGAACAAGCTCGCCAGCATATGGAGTGGACAATTCAATATCATTGAGAAAACTGGGGCTGATGCCTACACCATTAAGGAACCTGCGGGGGGTCAGACCATTAACTGAGTACATGCAAAGTTCCTCCGGCCATACAAGCAATAGGAGCCTTTTTTTAGTACTAGATGGTCCAAGCAATAGGAGCCTTATTGTCCAGTTAAGGAGGGGGTAATATTGCGATTCTGATATGACTATATGATAATCATGGGACAGCTAGGGCGGAATCAGCCAAAATGATATCAGATACAATTATTCAAGTGCCTCAAGATGAGGCGATATTGGGATTAATGGGTTTTATTGGATATAACAGTTTTATCAGATCGCCTCTAAATAAGGCGATGTCAACATTTGACAATTACAATTTAAATTGCCTAAAATTAGGGTGATAGCAAATTAGATAATAACCAGCCAAAACGAGGAGAATTGGTGGAACCAAATAGTCCAAGCTATGATAATGGTATCTTCCAAGCTGCTGTAATATAAGCGAGATGGGCGATTAAGAGGAAATTGTTGTTAAGTGAGTTAAGAAAAAGCGAAATAGGAAGGATCCGCTGTATTAAACATATTAAATAAAAGAGTTCGTGGGAGCAAGTGCTCCATATTTATATATAAGTTTATTTCTGTTGTTTGAGGACAACAATCATCATATCATTAAGCCTGATTGCTCAATGGGTCAAACCCTATGCAAAATCAGCCAGCATATCTATTGATACCGCCGATTTTATAACACTTTCTTTAGAGAAAGCGTTGACAAGCTAGATGCGCCCAACCCACAGCTTGTATATCTACCTGCCTTGGAAGAAGTTCCCAAACACGAGGGAAAATTACGCCCAATATTGACTGGAAGATGTGGGGCAATTATAATAAGCTTAGTGAGTTTTTGAACGGTCTGAATACTATAGACCACAGGCACTATTGATGATCAATCTATGGAACTTTGTCCTGAATAAACGTTCAGGATAATAATAAACAAGCGAGCAATCTTTAGTTTTTCACACAGCTAATCATCCATCTTGAATCTGCCATGGTCTGTGGTTTTGTGGGCTCTAATAATCAGATCTCTACATTTAGTTTATTATGTTATAAATATCACGGGTTTCATTAATTTGAAGAGTTTTTCATCCCTTATTACAATGTTCTATATCAGTCCTTTCAAAGCACGTTATAATTTTTCTGGTTTGTTACCATATTCCTTGTTCAACACCTTATCATAAAGGCCATCTGCCATATTAGTGATTAATGTGACGGAGGTATCCTAGACAGTCCATCAGCATTTTTGATGCTTTACGCCAGGTCAATGTAAAATCTTGAAATTATACGCTTGTAACTTCAGTGCCCATTGAGATGGGCATCCCTCTGGCTCCTTAAGGTTCTGTAGCTACCTAAGCAAGGAGCAGTCAGTTACTGCCTTAAAATTCATGCCATGGACGTAAACCTTATAATGTTAGTACATGTAGGTTACCGCTAAACATTTTTAATGGTAATTGTGTAATTCTGCTCATGCAAGTCTAACATCCGGCTGCAGTACTCTACAGGGTGCTTTACCCCTATGTCGTTGAGTAGGGACAATACAGCTCCTATGGCGGTGAGGGAGGCGTCTGTTTAAATTATGTAAGGTTTATCAAATTCAGGTACATGAGTACTGGCGCCTTAGAGAGACAGGTGCAAAGTTAGTTAAAGCCAGCTGGCAATTTGGCGTCCATTTAAATGGGGTACCATTTCTCAGTAGGTGGATTAGCAGCTCCTATTTTTACTTAAGCTTTTTATAAACCTCCAGTAGTAGATGACCATACTGAGGAAGACCTTGGTGTCTCATTTTCTGTCTAGCGTCCTCATCATCTTGATTGCCTTTAATTTGGCTGGTTGTTTGTAGGCCCTTCCTGTCAATAACGAAGCCCATATACTCAAGTCTTTCTTGGGAGAAGTTCCATTTCTTGGGCTTGGCTTTCAAGTTGGCGGCAACAAGCTGGAAAAAAACTTTCCTTGGGTGCTTCAAGCGTTTATTGAACGTTTTTGAGAAAATAATTATGTCATACAAGTAAATTAAAACGCAAGAAATCTTTAAACTAACCATTAAGCTGTACTTGTCCTTTGGAACATGGCAGGGGCATTACATAACCCCTGAAGCATTCACATTGGTTGGAACAGCCCGTGAGTTATTATAATGGCGCATTTTTTTTGTTCTTCCAGAGGCATCACTATATTCCAGTAGCTAAAAATTAGATCTATGGCAGAGAAGTTTTTTGCTCCGCTGAGTCAGTTGAGCCTTTCATCAATTCTCAGAGTGGGGTAGGAGTCCTTCTACATTATGTTGTTGAGTCGTCAGATAGTCAATTACCACTTTTTAGATCCATCATTTTTTACTATTATGACCAGTAACTCTGACTGGCTTTTTGATGGTATCAGCAATCCTTTCTTTACAGCTGATCAATTTCTTTGTGGATGACCTTGTCCATTGGCTTGGACTGGCAGATGGGGTAGAGGCATATTGGTGGATGGCTCCCAGTGCTAATATAATGTAATACATCCTCAGCACATCCCAAATTGAAGTCGTCTGCCACAAAAATTTGTTTATATATTTTGAATAGGGCCATCAAACAATCTTTTATCATTTTCTGATAGATTGATCTAGAACTTTTAGGTATGATGAATATTTGCCTCACTATTTCTTCATTCAACCAAACTTCTTAATGATCCAAACTTTTATATACCTTACACATAATCCATTAGTATAATGTTAAAGAATTATTTGTTTGATGCCATCTTACCAGGATCGGGTATTCTAAGAGGTTAACTAGTAATATGATAATCTTTCCGTTTTATGGAATAATAAGTCCTGTTGTTGCATTTGGTTCCTGGCATGAGAAGTTAAAGGGCGCAAACCCTTCACTGTATAAACCTGGCAGTATCTTAAGTTCAATTATAAATAATTACTATGACTTGGTGACCGGGCGGAATGGTCACATGAAAGCCATCCCACAGAGGAATGCCATCCAATTTAGAATTTAGTGTGGTAAATACCAAGTTCAGTTGCTCCCTTTTCAGTAGCTAATGGGTATAATCCATTTTTAAAGGCTAGATTTATGAATAGCAGAGTTTGTTTTTCCATTTGCTATTCTTTATCCTGGAATTGAGATTCCGCAAACTCAACCAGTCTGCTGATTTTAATGTTTTGCCAGGTGAGAGTCCGCATGGTTTGGCATTTTGAAGGATGTATATTTTGGGTGATCTTTTTAAAACCTGCACCTGAGTAGTGAGCTTCTTGATCATAGTGGACATCAACATCTGGAATATATGATAGTTTTAATATAGGTAGTCTTAATTTCTGTAGCTTCTGAACGTCCCCAGGTTTGCTTCATTGATGGCTTCAGCGTGGAGAAAGTATCCACGGATGAGCCAAACCAATACCTTCTTTACATGTCAAATGAGTACGCTGGCCATTCAATCTATTAACTGAGAATCCAGTAGTCTTATGGGGTGAGTTCCATAGTGGGAGCATCATCTTCCTCGTCTGAACTGCTGAAGTGTTGGTGATTGCAGGGGGCTTCCCTGTGTCCATGGGTTGAAGTGGATACTTGTCCTAAAGCTGATGGCAAAACAGTTAGGACCATGACTCGTTATGGTTGATTACTTGATTTCTCTATGGTGTCATTGAAACTGCCTCATTTAGTGAGCACTAGAATGTTGCTATCAGAGCTGCAACTGGACAAGGTAGGCACAGGTATGGTTGCACTTCAAATAGGTTTAACTATATAAAGCAGTGTAACTCCTAATATCCACAAAGCATGACAAGATATAAGCCTTTATTAAAGATAAATACCCCAAATCTGCCACAGTCACAGTAGGTTTTTCTCAATTGTAGATCAGTTATTGATAGTATTTCCAGAGTGTACGTCGCCACATATATCCTTTTCGTGATGAACCAAACCAGATCATACTTTGACCTCTATTCAGTCAACTTAATTCCTGGCTCCTAGATTTTCTAGAGTTTCCTCATTATGGTCTCTTAATGACCAGTGGTTTAAGCCTTCTGAAACCTTATGGTGGTTCATTCAAAGTTGGTCACGTCTTGGGGAGGTCTGTTTGATCTAAGTAGCATATTGATGGGATGGTTGATTGGTAATTCTAAAAACAAATTTGACTGAAAGATTTTATAATTTTTGAAAAGTGGGAATAAGTCTAGTTTGATGAACTGAATAGCGGATACGTTTTGACCCACCAAAAATTAGGATCATATGAATCAATTCATATAAAAAATTTATTTGGGTCAAATTGTTAGTGATATATCTGACAGCGGATTGATTGGGATTGATCTGCTGAAGTTTATAATAGTGGAAAAGGTTAATGTTGAGGTCAATAGGGTATTGGGGGTAATAGGGCTAGTGGCGATATCCTATGGTTGATCTAAGCCAAATCATAACAAAGGTTATTATTGGAAGGGATGAGCATCCCCTGTTTCTACATTGTATATGGCCCCTTTCAGTTTGCTAAAGCTATATGTGGAGGTGGAAAACAGACTGGGTATTCCTCCAATAGCTCATCAACTTTCTTCCTTTGTTTGGTAGTCAAGTCTTTTCTAAATGAAGTCAAAGCTAGTGCCTTAGTGGGATGCCCTTCTAATCCAAAATTACTAAGTTTTCTAGATCCTTGATCACTGTTAATTTTGTCAACGGGCAGTATCCATTAGTATGTCATTGAGGTGTTAGGTCCCAGCGTGAACGCCTTGGATGTCAAGTTGGCCAGTAGCATGGAAATAGGACCAGTGTAGACAGGATCAAAAATTCCTGGATAAGTTAAGACCTCTTTTACCAATGGGTTATTGACTCCTCCTATATATGAATGCTTCCAGATGGGATGTTTATGTGCATTCATCTGTTATTTTATAATCTGGGAACCTGGAGGATTACCTTTGGTTCCAGAGAGTATAAGGACATCCCTTTGGCTTCACCAACTACATGAGGTAGCAGTTGCACACAAGAACCTGGAAATATTAATCAATTTTAATCAATCTTTTGGTAAATCTCTAGTAAACAGGTTGAGCCTTTTACGATTTACTTGTGATTCTTGTCAGTTTCGAATATTAAGAGTATGTGTGTCCCAGTTAAGGATAAGAACTCATTGGCATAATGAATGATGACAACATACTCCTGGATGAAATAGTCCACGACAGTAGTTTGTAGCTGGGATTTTCAAGGGTACCACCAATTTGTCTAAGGATATTTTACCAAACCTAAGTGAAATTAACAAACAGGTCCCAATACATATAATACATTGAGCCAGAGGTACCATAATCCATGTAGTGAAGCAATTCAGGAGCGATCTTAGTTTTTCTTCATAAGCCTTGATAAAATGACGTTCACTGGGGACCTGCTATTGATGATTTCAAGAACAGGGATTTTATGAGCTCTATTGGAAGTCCATGTAACTAGACTGTCAAGCTGGGCGCAAAGTGAGGAAGTTGAGTGCATCATCAGAAGAGAAATACATGGCTTTAAAATGTTATTGTCAGAAGTAGATACTTGTTCGTCCAGGCATCCTCAGAGGCATTTTTTAAAGCAGTAGATATAATTAGAGGCATGTTAGTGGAATCATCAGCACAAAGAGCATCTTCCTTCATGCGGACCTCCCTTTTGCTGACAGTTTGCGTTTGCATTCTCCATGCATCATTATTATCCATACTACCTGGTGTGACGGCGACCTTTGCAGTATGAGCAGATAGGTATGTTCTTGTCTTTTGTTATAATTGTATGTAAATAAGGTCTGAGGCTTTAAAGAAGTAAGTAACTAAGATAATATAGCCACAGGGATTTATTTAAAGCCTCCCTAACTTTTTAAATACATGTAAAAGTTCAAGTGAGTCCTATGATATTAAAGTAGTACAACAGTCCATGACTAAAGGATGAAGAGGACTGCATTAATAGCTTCATTTAGAGAAATACAATTAGTAGTAGCCAATGGTTGAGTAATGGTATAGAATCATCTGGAGAAATCTTCATACTTTCCCCTTTGTTGAGACACATTGCCATGAAGGCCTGTTTTTGATTAAGAGAATTTAGCCACTCCCAAACTCCTAGATTAAAGCAGTCTTGACTTGCTCCCATGTTTGACAATCATGAAAATTAGGGGTCATTATCTCTCTAGCTTCTCCACAGAGGCGTGAATAAATGCACTTCAATTTTTGCTTTTGAGTGGCCTCCTCCAAAGCAAAATTATAAGAAACAAAAAACATTATAATATCTCTTGACTTGGAATAAAGTTTTCTAAAACTGGGTTTAAAGGTAGAGCTATAAGGGGCAGAGATATTGTTGATACCCGCTTGGCGCTATGGATGAGATCAGAGGAAACTGTCTCTACATACTCATGGGGTATCTTTGGTCCAATTGTTTTTCGTTTATATATATTATTCTGTAATTCATTCCAGCATTGGTGAGGGCGGAGGTACTTGCCTTCTGTTCCATATGAACTTTAAGCGCTGTAATCTTGGATTCACAGTTACTGACTTGGTTCCCCCAGGTTTGTGCAAGTTTTTTCTAGATGTCTGAGACGCTTATCAGTGAGTTTAGCGAACTCATTCATGTTTTTACATCTGCTTAACTAACACCTCCAAGGTAATGTTGAGGTCAATTGGGCAACCATTGGGGTTAACTCTGCACCCTTAAGAGATTCTCTCATTTCTTGTGCAAAGCCTTGATCTTTGCTGATATTTTAACCTTCCTTGGCTCATCAAATCCTTCAGCGTGTTGGATAGTACCATGGGGCCATGTAATCCCTTAGGGCCTTTTAGGCCTTCTTCTTCATCAGAGATGCAGGACCCTCAAGTCACTTCAAAACCTCATAGACCATTGGAACAATCAATTGAGGTAGGGCCTTGTGGCCCTTGGTCCCTTCAGGGATGCAAAGACCCTCAGGACCTTGGATTACTGTGGATAGGGTAAGGTTCTGAAAAGTTGTTGAATCATTTGATCAAAACCTCTATTTGGTTTAGGCATTACACCTGAGCCAGTATAGAGCCTGGATCTGACCTGAAGATTTTGACTTGATATGTTGCACATATTCATGTACCTCAGTAACTACACCTTTAACTTGCGAGCAAGTTGGTTATACATGTAGCCCAAACTTTTAGAACCTAGTAGGATGATCTGATTATGGGAAATATGTATGAGGCGTCTACTGTCATGGATTTCCTCACAATTCTCTCAGATGACGCAAAAGCAGCTTCATTTGAAATAAACAAAGTTGGAGGTAAGGTTCTTCATTGATTCCAACTGCATAAACCACATATTGGTACAGTTCCACATTTTAGAGGAGAAGTTGAAGGACAGGATGCAGAAACATATAAAGGTATGGTTCCACCCTGTTAGCCAAATTGATAGTAATCAGGATGGCTGAACCATAAAGTGTCCACATATATGAAGGTAATGGTATGACTTTGGGGTAGCTGAATTGGCCCTTAGTAAATAAATTTCATACATGAGTTTCTGGATTGTACCACTGATGTTGTCATACTGTAGGTAATGATGATTCCAGTCTATAACCAGCAAGCTGAGTTCAAAGGTGGCCTGGAACATCAAACTTTAAGGTTAAACAGATGTTACTTCATATTGGAATGTGTTTATAAAATGGGTAATACTTCTCGCACATTGGAGGTGGATTCATTAATAGAATTAGTGTCTATAATTTTTAATCAACTTTTAACTTGTTACAACATAGGGCCTTCTGTAGCGAGCACCAATCACATCTTTACTGATAATGTAAAGATGAACAAATAAATTTATTGGTTGCCAAGAGGTGTCCTGTTCAGAAATTCTAGCTTTATTTTGGATTGCACTTGTTAAAAGAATGGTTTCTAAGAGGCTATGGTTAAGCACTTTTTTCAGTAGGGCCCACATAATGACAATTAACCTGGCTCACAACTAACACTTTTGTCAGGAGTATGCAAAGAAACATAATGTGTATGCTGAATAAAACTAGGGAAGAATTTGATATCAAATTTACTAAGTCAAAAATTTCTATACTATAGGGTTGTGAGGGAACCTTGTGATAGAGTGAGCATCTGTGTCCTCCTCAATCAAGATCTTTTCTCATCCAGTAGGTGTGTCAAGCAGCAGCCATCTCCCTAGGTTGATATTTAGTTTTCCAGTAATCCACTTTGTGGTGCTTTTTAGTTGTTAATGTTAGATTTTAAAGGATGACATAAAGTAAACTCTTCATTAAAATTATCAATAATGATATATTACTCCCATTGATGGATCCTTTGAACCTTCCCAATTTCTCTGCATAATCTACATAATTAGATTTATCACAAAATCGCCTCAATTTTACTTAAATCGTCCCAATTATCATAGCTAGTAATAGCTATGATGTAGTATTAGTATGCCTGATTAAAAAGCCACTTGGGTGCAAAGTGGTCTCCCAGCATTAACTAAATTGCAACTCCTAAATTAGTGCACTAATAATGCACTAAGGCGGAATTTTAGTTTAATTAATAAAAATGATTTATAAGCACTTGAACATAGACGTCCTGATTAAGGGCGTACTCAATGCTATGAAAGGCCTGTCTACATCCTAATTAGGGGTGCGTCATGTTTATTAGTCATTTATATTTTTATACCCATTTATTGTTATATGTCAAGATATGATGTAGCCTTAATCAGTAATATTTTGTTGTTGAGTTTTTCATTCAAAATTGTCCTTATTATTGAATAAAATTGCCATCCAATTACGTTGAAACAATTGTTATTTTTTGTCAATTCATGGGCCAAATTGACTTAGACTTTTTATGATTATTGCCATTATCAGAAGATGATTGGCATAATATGAATGAACTCATTTATAGATGCGTTTTGTAAGTCTAGAGACCCAACATCTTTGGCTAAATTATGAAAAGATCTCTTTTAGGAAGAAGAAGGGACTAATACCCCTGTGGAGCCCTTGGCTCAACTTGGGGACTTGGGCCATGTAGTGGATGAACGTTGGGTCACTGCATTGGCACCAAAAACCCCACCACAGTACCCCATTTGGATGCTTCTGCTCTGGTTGAAAAGATAACATAGGTCTGTAATGAGGTGATATAGCCCAGAAGCCTTCAACAGCAGCTTCCCCTCCCTCTGAGCCCCACTTTGCACTCCTTTATGTTCTCAGGTAAAAAGAAAATGAGCCTCAAATCTCAGGAAAGGGCTCCTGAGTCAGAAAACTGGGTCTGGGACACGGAATGCAAAATTTATAGGTCCAAAAAAGTCAAACTATTTCAGAAATTTGCTTTCAGGAAATTTTGAAAAATCTTTTAAAAATTCATTGGAATCAACCCTGGCAGAACTCAATTTGGCCACCCCTTCAATCTAAGATAATTCGCTTATATTTGGATTGGTGAGGGTCCCTCCCTGGCAGATCCAATGCTTACGTTGCCAGAGCGTTTGCAACCTTGCATAAGCTGGATGACAAAGCCTTGAACACAGGCTGAGTACCCATGAGTACGTCAGCTATCACTGCCTAGGAAAAATGTATCCCATGGCCCTCTTTTCCCCACTTCACATATATAAGGCAACTGCCTCTGTAAGGAGCAGTTGTCAGTCCATTTTCACCTTTCCATTTTTATAAAAACAAATTCCTCCAAAACCTATTCAGCGAGCTCTGCCTCTTTCTTCAAAATTCTTTTACTTAACCCAGAAAAGTACGCAGCAATCTGCGTCCTAGGGATGATGTCAATCAAGTGGGCCTTCCAAGCCATCAATCCAATGGCCTACCAAATGGTGATTACAATCCAAGAACTCGCCACAAGCCTATAATGACAATCCACCACTTTGTAAGAGTTCTTCAATCCACCAAGCTTGTCACAATGACCTGGTTAACATTTGGCACCTGGCAGACCCGTTTTGGGTCTGCCTACCACTTTGTGAAATAATCAAAGAATTCGATCTAATCTGCCTTGCCGATCTTCTAGTGGTTCAGCACAATTTGGGCAGAGTGAGACCATCTCCAATAATTGTGATTCCCTGTTCAGAGGGGAGGACTTGCCATTCACTCAACCACAAGTTGGGTACCAGGCACTTAACCATCTGGGCCATTCTTCTGAAGGCCAATCTGGACCAAATTATAAAAAAAAATTGATCTGCCATGCTAGCAATGCACCTGACCTTCCTACCCAATCTGAAGACCCCCAATGGGTGCAAGATGAGGGTTAAGGCCTCCCGAAGGTCAGAGTGATTTGATTTAATTTGATTCATAAAGCCAACCATCATTTTGAATCTTTTGAAAATTCATATGATATTCAATTTTTTAATGATGAATCAGTCCAAAAATGGATGGGAAAATGAAGCCATAGGTCAACAACTGCAAAACCAGGAGGATTGGTCATCCTCCTTGCCTCTCCCAACCTTGGGGGATGCCCAGCAAGACCTGCGGTTTCCCCATTGCAGCCATTTGGTTTGTTATTGGGGCCTTTGGTATGTTGATAACTTCTATTTTCCTTACCAGAATAATAGGGGTTCCCTCCTCCAACTATTCAGAACTGCTATGCCCTTGGCATTCTGGGCTTTCCACTGGGTTGTCACACACCCAGATTAGAAGTCCAGTCTTACTTTAATCAGCAGATTCCATGACAAGTTTAGCCAAGAGATGCCCAAGGAGTATATAATATTGGCGCCTGGCCAATTAATAAAATCATCATTTAGGGTCATTATATAGCATCTTTATAATTATTGTTGTCCATCTGTCATCCATCCGTTATTCTTATCTGCTTTTTTATATCTATACAAAATAATTATGTGTGTGTTTATTTTTCCTAAAGAGAAACTAGTTATACATGCTGGAGAAGTAGTCCCAATTATAAAGGAATAATTTCCTAATTTTACAAAGACAGAAGGTCTTGTATTTGTTGTTGCCAGTAGACTTAAGAATGGTGAGCATACCGGAGTTATTTGACTATTATTGAGAATTATCAGTGAATCTACTTCCTGATTACAAGCAATTGTTTTATTAGAAAAGTGATTATTGATCCTCAATTCCCTTGTTAAGTCAATTTAGCTTGAACCATTGGCTAAAAACTCAACATTTTGGTGCTCACTACAGGGGCATTAAACACAATACTAGGTCAAAGACACTAATAAAATGGATTTCAATTTACAGCCCTCAGAATTTGCCAAAAGATATGGAAAATCACATGATAGAAACTTGTATTGCGCCTTTCATACTTTATATCCTCAAACCCAACTTTAAGAAATGGATTTAACTTAATTCCCTCAAATCTGGAATAAAATTTTTTGTTATGGATCCTAATGCCTGAAGTTATTCTAAATAATCTCTTCTGTCCACACCAAATGACTCTTACTCAAATGGAAGTATGGACATCAATTTACCAGTAAACTCAGACAATGTCAGAAATTCCTCTGGTGAAAAATCTTCATCTCAAGTAATGCAAATTTACCTATATCAGTATCAAAGTTTACACAATATTTCATTTTCCCTGATAGTCCTCCATTACACTCTAATGAGAGAAGCATTTCTCAAACTACTGGAGAATCAGGACAAGAGGAGAACAAACTTCTTATCTTCCAAAAGCTGGCAATGAAATTCTTAAGTCACTGATAGCTAAGTTTGTGATACAGCCCAATTTTAAATACAATATTTAAATCATATCTGGCACATCAGGACACTCCAGAAGGCTCTTGACCATTTTTCTCCAGAGCAAAGAGACAAATCTCTACCTTTTGGTAGTCATGGCTAAATTTAATTGGATTATAGCCTGGCAAAGAAAGCCAATCTGTCAGTTTCCAGCTAAAATTGCACCTGTAATCAGGTAGGATAACTAACTAAGAACAAGTAAAACTGCCCTCATACCTTTGAATACTATCATAGGTTGGGTAGGGTGGGATTGAATTTAAATATATAAGAAAGAAAAAATATATGAAAAAAATATAAAGAATATAAAAATAAGGAGATATGATAACTAAAAACAAATCTAATTTTATTCAAAATAGGGTCAATTCTACATCTGAAGTATATTAATCTTTGACAATGAGCTTAAATAAGTGCAGAAAATTCTCTGCAAAATAAAAAGAACCCCTACACTAAAAAAGTCTTTTTTCAAGGTTATTGATGGGAAGAAATATACATTTCTTATCACTCAGCTTAAGCAGATTTAATTTTGGCTGCTCATAAGCCACTGGCCACAGATGTTTCAAGAAAACAAAGGAGCAACTCAAGCAAAAAAAATATTTAGAATATGTTCATTTTGGCAACCATGAAACCTTGAGATGTTGCCAAGAGTTCCAAAGGGAAAACCCTTCCAAAAAGCTAATGTGTACCTGCTTGTTTGGCCCAAATTTGCTTGGCATACTATATCTATAGATGTGGTCAGCCCCTCCCAATTAGCAATGTGAAAGCCAAATACAATATTGTGTCAATTTGATCACTTTACTAAACGGGTCAAAGCCAGGGCTATTTGGGACTTAAGAGCCTCAACACCTGCTAAATTCACCTTGAAAGTTTTTTTGGCACAAATGTCCTCAATTCATATCAATAATAATGGCACAAATTTCGCTGCAGTTATTCACCAGAAGCTCAAGAGTTAATGGTAATACATAATGTTCTGTCAACTCCATAACACCCAGAAACAAATGGTGCAGTGGATTGAGTTAATGGAACACTTGTAATATCTTAAGGAAGCTAACTTTTCAGAAGCCCTCCAAATGGAGTACATTCCTCAGTTCAGCCATTTTTGCCTACAATATCTCTTACCATTCAGCCAAAAGGATGTCTTCTTTCTCAACTTCTATATGGGAAGCACCAAGCCTTACTGCCGTTATTGTATTCCTTGCTACAAGACCCCAAGATTTGAGCTATTCTCAGTATGTTGGGCGGCTTGCAGAAACCTAAATTAAACTGGATGTCCAGACTTTTGATAATAAGTTGGAACTTTTAAGTGTCATGGTTAAATGACATGATAGTGGGCACCAACCCAAGGATAAGGCTGGGCGAAAGGATGCCCAGAAGGTGAAGCTTCAGGCCCTCCTTGACCTCAAGCACACATTAGACCAACGTTGGGTACAACCAAATATGCCCAGGTTGGTACTAGTGAGGTGCCTAACGCCAAGCCCCTTGCATCAGCCCAGGCATTAAAAAAAAACGGTTCATTCAATTAATGATAATGTGTCTATTTGGTTGATTGAGGAACAGGGGTTCAAAACCTGTTTCATTTATAAAACTACGTGTTCAGGTCAGATACAACTTAATTCAATTACTTGAGAAAAGTCAGTTTGAGTTTATTCTACCAATTTGGATGGTAGTGTTTTCCTATTGGTGAATTGGTGCTTAGGACTGCTTTGGAAGACCCCAAATTTCCCTGACAAAGTTTAAATATTTTTTCTGAGACTAACATTCCTTGTTGGTCAACTTTCCTAATAAACCTTTCCCATTTTCCCATTTTTACTTATGTTATCTCTAACAATGTTGTGCGCGGACCTCTTCAAGGAGGTCTTGCGCTACATTAAACAATCTATTTTAAATAAAATTAAATCTTCAACTAGTGCACCGTTGGGTCATCCAGGTTCCCTCCAACCTGGGATGTTTACCCCTTTTCCCTTTGTGCACACATCGCTTTTGGTAGGTTGTTGATTATAAAGATTGCACTTTTTTCTTAAGTTATTATTGCTTCAGCATCCCCTGCTGGGCTCTAGCAACTTTTGAACTAACAGCTGGTTCCCTGACGTTGACCTTGTGCACCATGCACTACCACGTTGGGAACAGGAGAGTTATAGACACTCTCCTTACAGTGAGGCCAACATGAAGAAAGAGCAGGAAAATTGGTTGATTTTCCCAAATTAGCTGTGGGTGATATAATATTATTTTTTCATACCTAAGGTTTGGGCCAGACTCACAAGTTAAATCACATTTGGGTTGGTTCATTTAATGTAATTGAGAAAACGTTGAACTTAACCTACACTATTTTGGATAAAAATTCATGCATGTCTATAATCAAGTACATTCCAATACTTAAGAAAGTATAAGAAACTAGCCAATTAAGAAAAACATTGATTTTATAGTGTAAAAAAATAAAAACTGATAAAAAGAGGAAAAAATGGGGGGAAATAATAAATATATATAGAAAAAAAGAAAGATATAAAGAAGAATAAATCTTATAATTAAGTATATAAAAGATATATCTTGAAAATAATATATAAATTAATTAGAAGTTTTTAATTTATAAGAGCTTTTATTCCTCAGCTTTAAGAGGATGGTGGCTTGAGACCAGATTCATCTTCCACATGCAGCAATTCAGCCTTATCTAACTTCTGATTGACAAAAAACAGGGCCATATAGACATCATGACAGTTGGTGTAAGAATGAAATGATTTAATTCAGACTCTTCAAAATAATCCTAGAAACATACATGTATGCAATGTTTGGTCTAATTGGCTGAACAGATGGCATTTATCAGGACTAAGACATCTGACTAAATTGTGGTAGGTTGAAGAGGTGCTATTTACAGACATTGAAGAGAAAATTATGAAACTAAGAGTTTATATTCTAGTCAAATGGGAAGACATGTTAGATTTTGATGGTTGACTCAAAAATAAACCACAAGAAAATTATCAATAAATATATATCACTCCCATTGATGGATCCTTTGAACCTTCCCAATTTATCTGCATAATCTGCATAATTAGATTCATCTCAAAATCGCCTCAATTGTACTTAAATCGTCCCAATTATCATAGCTAATAATAGCTATGATATAATATTACTATGCCTGATTAAGAAGCCACTTGGGTGCAAAGTATTCTCCCAGCATTAACCAAATTGCAACTCCTAAATTAGTGCACTAATAATGCACTAAGGCGGAATTTTAGTTTGCTTAATGAAATTGATTTATTAAGCACTTGAACATAGATGTCCTGATTAAGGGCATACTAAATGCTATGAAAGGGCTTCCTACATTCCAATTAGGGGTGCGTCATGTTTTTAGTCATTTATATTTTTATACTCATTTATTGTTATATGACAAGATATGATGTAGTTTTAATAAGGTATGCTATTGCTGAGTTTTTGCATAAAAATCGTCCCAATTATATGAGTAAAATTGCCAATCAATCAGGCTGTAACAATTTTGTTTTTAGCCAATTATGGGCCAAATTGACTTGATGATAATTATGTTTATTCCTATGACCAGCAGAGGATTGGCAAAATATGAATGAACTAATCTAATAGATGAGTTCAGCCAAGTGATGCCTGAGAGGTATATAATACTGGCTCCTGGCCAATTAAATAAATCATTTTTTAAAATCATTATATAATATCTTTATTAATTATTGTTGTCCATCTTTGGTCCGTCTGTTATTCTCATCTGCTGCCTTTATGTCTATATTAGATAGTTGTGTGTGTTTATACTCCGCTAAGATAAGAACTCAGGTATACCTGATAAGATAGTCCTGAGTTATAAATAATATTTTCTACTTTTATGAAGACAGAAGGACTTGTATTTGTTGTTGCCAGTAGACTTAAGAATGGTGAGCATACCAGTGTTATTTGGCTACTATTAAGAATTATTGGAGAATCTACTTGTTGATTACAAGCAGGATTTTTATTAGAAAAGTGATTATATATCCTTGATTCCCTTGTTAAATAAATTTAGCTTGCACCATTATATAAAAACTAGACAGTTACTCTGGATTTGGGATGTGTTTCACCCAGGTCATCAATTGTGTCTTTGTCAGAATTGTACATTGTGACAATACTTGAACCCCATCTACTAGTTTTGCCCATTTGGGGCATAGACCTATTAGATGAAACTTGTTTGGGTTAGGGAGGCTTAATTTCTGATAGGGCGTTTTAACTTTTGTCATTTTAGTCTTTGTTATGTTTAGATCATTAACACTACAAACACAGTCAGTATATAATTAATACAAAAAGTGAACTTTACCTAATGGTAAAACAGCTTGAGAGCATATATATTTTACCTGGACATTTTATAAAAACTTTTAGTACCATTTTACTATACATTATGATGTAATCTCATCATTGGGTTTTGTTTTTAACTTTTATATATATAATCATAGATAAGATATGATATTATATATATCATAATGGTAGATGTAATACCCTGGTGAAGTGTTTTGGTGTTTATGGGTAAATGTAAATTTAATGGTTTTTCAAGTGTTTTTTGTTATTTGGTTAATTTAATAAGTCTAATTATCTTTGTAATCTTTTTAATGGCCGTTTACAATATAAAATCTAAATATTAGATAAGTGACATCTGGAAACTAAAAATTCAGGCAATGCTGAGTAAATCAGCTAGCTATAGATAAAGATTTGCTTTTTGGAATCTAAGCACGCCCCTAAAATATAAGGTTAAAAATGAAGATTACAATAATAATATTACTTTCATCATTGCATTACATCATATAATGATTATGTTTCAAGAGCTAGTTAGTGTAAGCTGGAGCCTCCTCATGGCACAACTGGGGAAGCCTGGCAAAATATGGGTGAGTAGCTAACACCAGAACCCAGAGAGGCACATTGGTTGGGTCCTGTAGTAGCCTGAAAGAGGTGTGGGATGGTAGTGATGACTGTTTTAACCTGTTCTCGTGGGTGTCTACTAGTCCATGAGGGGATAATATGGGGTAGGAAGGGGTGCAAGTCAGAAATGGCGCCTGTCTGATGGCCTCCCCACGAGCTGTGGTTGCATAGGTGCAGACCCCAGGTCAAGGGAGGGGCAATCCTGGTTAGATGCACTTTGGTGCACCTGCCTACAATAAATGCTGCAGTTTGTCAAGTTGTCCTGAAGCTTGGCTAGATGCTAGTTTGGTCATCATGAGCCAGCTGGTGGCAAAATGGATCATTCAAGAGAATTACAGCAGATTCTAAAGAACTCCAAGGCTTCCTAAACAAAAGTGTTCAGAGAGCATAACTCCACTAAAAAATCAGGGGACAAAGGGGAGGGCTTCAGCCTCTTCCCCCTCAGGGGCCTTAAACCTAGGGTCATCAGGTATTGTCTCCTGCAAGGGGGACTAAAGGCATATTTCTTGTTCTGGCTGGTGCAGAAGAGCTTCCCAGTACTTAAACAGGGCGGTCTTATGTCAGTTTAGGGGGTAGCGTGAGCTAAACCCAATTGCGGTCAGGCCCATATTTAGTGGTGCTTAGGTTTGCGCAGCTCTAGTGTGGTGGGGGGCAGTACCCCAGGCCTTCATCCCACAATAGTTGCCTGCACTAGGAGTCACTTGGAGTTTTTTAAAACTCAATTATTATATTTCATTTTGACGCATTATAATGTTTTTAGCAGATGTCAAGTCAGAAGACATATTTATGTCAAATAAACTAAAGCTTTTATATAAGGTAAAAAACTTAAGAGAATGATATATGTTTTCACATAGACATTGTATGTAACTTTCTTTCACATTTCTCATTTACCTTTAGAATTTAAGTCAATTTTGTGTTTTGTCATTTTTTTGTAAGATAGATGAATGGCATAGTAAGGTTACTTAAATAATTGATTGAATCAAATTAAATTTAAACTTTGAGTTATATCAGTCAGATGGATGTCAACTGAGATAGATAAAAATTTAAACAAATTAATTATAAAACATGGCCCATTTAGTTAATATCTGAAAACTATCTTATAGTAAATAAGATCATTTTTGTTAATATAAGTATATTTTTTCCATCTCCTTATAAAATCTGAACTTATTTTAGCCACAATTTGGCAAAAAATACTATATAAAAATTGATACCAATGTAGGCAGAATTAAAGAATGTTATAAAAAGAATTTTTGATAAAAAATATGCTAATAAAAAGAATCAGTATCTTGTTTTGGCTGAGCAGTTTAATGTTATTCATTTATTCTAAGGTTTTACTGGGTTTGAGAATTGTTATGGCGTTATTTTATTGATTTTTATGGTTCAATAGTTTTCTAAAAGTGGTTGGTGAAATAGTTAGTGTGGTAGGTTCAATAATTTCTGGTAAGTATGATTGGTATTTGTTTTATTTGATAGGTTTATTTACTTCCTATTTTTATTAATGGCTATCTACAATATAAGCATTTAAATATCAATAATATCATCTGGTAGATTATAAACTTCAATAATGCTGAGAAATTAGCTAGTGAGTATTAAAAGAAATATTCTTCCAGTGACCATAATAAGGTTGTGTTTAGCTGATGCTAAAAGATATTATTATAGGTTTTAAGCGTTTACAATCTAATAGTAGTTTTAAAATCTTTAAATATTTTGGTCTGAGCTCTATTTTAAATTTTATTTGTTGTAAATAGATTCCAGCTAAAAACATAATATGATTTTTTATTCAAAGTAAGCTAACCAGGGGACAGACATTACCAACAGCTTTATATAGAGTACAACTAAACTTAAATGCAAAAAAATAACATGTTTAAAACGTACAAAGTGAGCAAAAGGGAACCAAAACAAAAAAAACCAAGACCAACCAGGTGGTTGATGGTGAACTGTTATCTGACCATGGTGGAGGTGAGGGGGTTAGGTATATTTCCTTGGCTTTTTCCTCATAGGGTAAGGTCTGGAACAAGTTATAGTGCAAGGGAGTTAGGCATCTAAAGTGTGTATTTTGAGGTCACTAAAGAAGGTTATTGTAGAAAAGGCGCGCCACTATAAGATGGCTATATATTCTAAGAGATTGTGCTTGGAAAAAAATGGCGCTAGGATCTTGACAAAGACGGCAATATTTATGTAAGTGATTTTTTATTTTGGGTTTTGTGCCACTGCCATGACATTCAGGATGGACTTGTTGGCTTTTTTATACAAAGCAAGGTATTTTATGCTTACCTGAAAAAGCAAAATCAGAAGGGATGTTGGGGTTAGACCCTACACAAGCATCACAACATACTTAGCAAAAGCTTTGAAGAGGGAATGAAAGTTAAGCAAGAAAGCTGCTTTATAGCAAGCTTATTGTTGCTTCAATTTGTTTGGCATTCATTTGTGGGGCATAAAACAAGGGGTGAATTGGCCATCCTAATCAAAAAATTTGTTCAAGGTGGAGTTTAGATGGTTTAATGGTTCTCCCAATCTAGAAACCTCAGCTATCAAGGACCAGTATTTTGTTAAAATAAAATTGGGGAATGGTCTTAAATTTGATGTTATTGGAGAATAGGATGGTGATCTGGAGCATACACTGGTCCAAGCCTCATCCTGATTAAATAAAAAATGTACTGGTGGTTGTGGATGGATAAGTATATGAGGAAAAAAATTTGGGGTGCTGTCCCAAAAAGTGAACAGTCAGGGATGGAACTGTCAGTAAGGTAACCCAAGTATATACTCTTGTGTGGCTTTAACTTCAGAGTTGTTATCAGAAGCACTCTCAGTGGTATGTTAACATGACTTCTTAAAGTGATCCAAGTTGAAGATGAGTGAGAAAACTTGGCATCTGTTGTTGATGCGCGCTCAGAAGAAATAATCAGGTGTGGATGCAGATTGAGAACATGAGGCTTTTGATTGGGTATGGCTAGATAAGGTGTAATAGTAGTGGTAGCATGGAGAGCCATGAGGCATTTGGCACGCTAAATAAGTGAAGTGGAGGATGGTGTTTGAGTCATAGGCAGAATGACTCAACATTGACTACTCATACAACACCTGTGGTGAGAGGTGAGATGGGAGGTCGGCAAAACTCACCACCATTGTGGTGTTAGTGGGTAGTTGAGTACAAGTCATGGGAATTGAGGTATTTTTGTTTTAATCTAGTTTCTGCCGCCATGAAAAAATCCTCATTAGAAGGGAAATCAACATTAAATAACATTAAAGAGTGGAAGTTGATGAAGCCAGCTGGTTGGAAAGCAGAAGTGGTGAGTTTAATTATTGCTTTGTTAGCATACAAGAATTATCTCATATAGTTGACTCTGAGACAATTCAAATGTTGTATTGAGAGAGGATGAGAGGGTGAGAGTAAATTGGGTGTATATGCACTATGTGGAGCGCAAAGTCCCTTGGAGGGACATAATGGCTGGTTAAATTTCTTTGGACTAGATGAATTAGTCTAAATGTGTTTTCCTGAAGGATGAAAATCTAAGGGTGGAACGCCGCTCCTATACTGGAGCAACAGGAGGTGGAGCAAGGACATAGACAAAAGATGGTGTCTTGGTTTGATTTTAACCTTGATTAAAAATTCCTAAAAATTAGTGTGATTAGAAAGAAAGTTTAAACAGACATGAAATTTTTATCAACCAGCAACCATTAAGAAAATTCATTCTTCCATAAAAAAATTAAATATAAATACCAACTGCTTACCAAAACCATTGTCATTTTGAATTACCAAAATTGTTAATTGATTAATAAACCCATTGAACTGATTAAATTATACAAATCATAAAAAACTTGAAAACCATTAAACCTATCTAATTAAAAAAACTACTTTTGACCATAAAGTACGGCTAATGAATCTATCATTTCAATAATTATAATTAAATATGCTAATCTCAAAACTGTCATCATTACATGATGTTGCAAAAAGATATTGTTTCAAGGTTAAGTGGTACCTACTTCTTCAATGAATATCTAACTATAAAACATATATCACACTACATTGATGAATCCCCCTTGGGTTGGGACCATCTAGTACTAAAAAAACATATATCACACTAAAAATAATTTTTACTAAAAGTAAATCTTATATATATCTTTTTACCTCTCATCAGCTTTATTGAAGTAGATAATATCACTATACTATTGATGTTTGGTAACAATTTACTACTTTATCATAAAGATATCTAAATATTAGAGCGTCAATATTTACAATCAGGTATACTGAAAATTAGAATACGTTTTGAAGACATTATCACTAAATTAAATATATTTAATCATATAATCTAAATAATTTTAATAAAAGAACAATAATTTAGTGGTTTTCTTTATTGGACATGATTTATAAGCTGTTACAACAACTATAGTGCCATCTTTAATTTTATACTTTGTATCCAAGGAAGAATATATAACCAACTAAATATTCTGCTGTATACTATATCTTTAGAATTTAGTTGCGCTTTATGGAATTTTTCAGTGATCTATAGCTTTTTTCATTTAATAGTGAGGCTGTGTATAAAACATATTTATATATTAATAATGTGTTGCTATGAGGAGCTTTTCTTTCTCATTGCAAACACTTTTGCAACCTATTCAATTCAAGACTAGTTCTAGTTTGATAATCTCACAGAGGAGATTAGTCTGCGCCCATGTCAGGGAGCAGTTGGGCAAGCAAGGTAAGAGGAGCAGGTGGAAGGCCCGCGTCCTCCAACGTTCAAAAATGCCCCAGAGAATCTGGCGGAATAGACAAAAATCTCAAAAAACTGGTGGTCACAATTTCCCCAGAGATACTTGCGTGGCAAGCATGATGCAACCAGTACATCAACACACCACACTCCCAGCCACTTTCGTTGGTGAAATTTGGAGTCCATGTGTATCTGGACATCCAAAAAATGGCCTTATGGGAAAAATTTTGTGAAGATGTACACAAAATTTTCCTGACTGCGGTGTACATTGCACCTCACTCCATGTCGCATGGTTGGCTGGACCTAGGTTTTGAAAGCAAAATAGCAGCAGATGAGGCTGCAGCAGTGCGCATAGTGGTTGACCTCCCCAAAGGGCAATGGGTCGTTGAAACCAAATGCACCAGATGGACAAAATTAAACCAAATTTTCCTCACGTTTGACTTTTTGCCTACTACGGTAAAACGTGATATTTTGTAGCAACACCTGAAAGATGGTCTCACCATATATGGCGAAATACAATCTTTCAAAATGCAACGCTTCACACTGATGCCACACCTGTGCACCGGCAAAGCCATCGCAGTTCTGACCCCAACTGAGGAGATTGTGAAGGACCTAACCCAGATCCCATACTCCACTTTTATTGATATTGCAGGGCATACCACCCACCCATTCCAGGTAACTGTGGACAGCGCGCCCCCCATTTGCACCCACTGTGATGCATTTGGCCATAAGGCGCATGCATGCCCCATCAAGGAGGGCGTCATATTCCAAGAGCACCCCTCAGCGGCCATGGCCAGCGGAGAGGCGCACTACAAACCAACTGCAAGCACCAAGGAGGCTTTCCCGTGGGGAGCACAAGGCTGCTACCTATTGGTAAAGCCCATCTCCCTGCAGGAGTGTAAGAAGGCCAAGCAGGCCCATAGGGCCACGGCCAAGGAAGCGGCCAAGGCCACCACCGCCATCCCACACTCACAACGCCAGGAGGACATGGAGACCTTCGCGGTGGAAGTGACTCAGGAATCCATCATCCAATCAGATTGGGAAGCCCATGCCAAGTGGGCCACTCGATCCAAGGATCCAATGGGAGATTCAATCTCACCCAATCACTGCACCCAAGCTCCAGTCGAAACCAACTTGGGACCTATCCCAACTGAAAAAAAAAATTTTGACCTGCTCGACGGTGCACCAAACTCATCCACACCGCAAAAAATTTGTCCGACGTCAGGAAAATAAAAAGTGAAGGCCAAAGCCAACGTGACTCTTTCTGCAAAAATTAACAAAAACCCTGATAGCGTTGCTGCTAACACCTGTACTGCTGTGAAAGCCCGTGGGGACCTGGAAGAGGCTGGTGGGCCCAGGGGCCCACCCCCTCACACCTAAGGTGTGATAGGGGAAACCTTCACTCTAGGGATGTTGAATATTGCTGGACTCAAGGCCTCCCCATCCTGGGCTAGGAAACTGAGTTTTTTACAACAAATTTACCCATGGATATCCTGGCCATCCAGGAGTCCCACTGTCCACGAGGTTCCAAGGAAGCTTGGAAAACAATGCTCCTCCTATCCCTATCCTTTTGGTCAAAGTACTGTGGGGTGCTAATTCAGAAAAATAATTTTTAAATTCACATCCTCAAAAACATTCCTAAATAGCTGAGTAAAGTCATTACCTTCTCATGGGCTGACGTTGCACACGCAATCATCAACATCTATGCCCCAAATGGTGCACATGAGCGTCAGGAATTTTTTGTCAGTCAAATCTCTCCCGCTACCCCCTGATTCTTTCCTAGTTGGTGACATGAACTGTTGGCTAACCTCACCAATGGACCGGTGGCCTCCCTCACCCCACGCCCCACAGGGTCATGTAGAACTATGCATTCTAAAAGCCACCCTTGGGTTAATGGATGCGCTGCCGTGACATGCCCCACTGCTCAAAAACATGATGCATCCCCACGTCCATAACGACCAATTAAGGTCCATGACCTGCATCGACCTTATTCTAATGCTGGCGAAATTCCAACCCCACATCTCCCACTTCAAAACAATGAAAATGGAATTCTCCAACCACTGACTGGTCTCGATAACCTACCACTTACCTGTCACAGTTGCAAAGGCCCCACATTGGTGCAAAATCCTCCCCCCCCCCGAGCTTGCATCGCCAGGATTTTCCACATGGGTGGAAGAGGCAACTTTGGCAAAATTGTTTGTTGCACCATTTTGTGCAGACCCCATTTCCACATGAGCAACTTTCAAAGAGGACACCATCCGCCACTATCACCATCTCTCCTCCAGATGCTCATGAGCCACATTGGCAGTTATCTCGCGCACTCTGGCAGAATTGGCCCACTTGGAGTCCAACATTCCAGCCACAGGATACAGCCCTGCATGGGGCCGGAAGTGGGCGGAGGCAGCCGCCCACCTCAACGCACTCAAAAGGCAACACAAACATTGGGATTGTGTCCAATACAGGGCCACATGCATCACTAAAGGTGACAAGTGCACCGCATACTTCTTTAAAAAAAATTTTGCACCATGCCAGAGCATGGCCTGCACACAGGTGCAAAGATCAGATAATTTCATTATGGACACACCGGCTGAAGTGGCAATCAAAATGCAAAAATATTACTCCGAGTTATACTGAGCTGAACCAATTCAGCTGGCTGAAATGGCAGAATTTCTCAACCGAGCTCATATCTGCACCAATTTCTGATACCCAGAAATAATGAATTTAATTACTCCGAACAAATTATGGACAGCCATTCACAGTGCGCCAAACTGAAAATTCCTAGGCCCAGATGGCATTCCATATGAGTTCTAGGAAAAATATTTCAAATATATATCCCCATTGCTGCTAGCCTCACTTAACCAAAGCCTGTTGGAAACGCGCCTCCTACCAGAAGGACATGAGGCCTTTACTGTCACACTCTTCAAGAAAGGGGATAATCTTGACTTACCCTTTGGCGCCCCATTTCTCTAACAAACACAGACACCAAAATTTTAACAAAAATCATGGCTAACCGTTTAGGGACTGTAGCATCTGCCACCATCTCCCCAGAACAATTCAGTTTCATCTCCAGAAGGTCAATTTGGGATAACGTGCACTCCATGGCTAATGCATGTCAGTCCACAGCTCTGGGGCACTGGTATTCTTGGACCAACAAAAGGCCTATGATAGAGTAAACTGGGAATACCTAAGGGCCTGCCTCCATCAATTCCGCCTACCTCCCCCCGCTTCATAAACTGGGTAATGCTGCTCACAGAATCTGCAACAATGTCAGTGTGTGGCCCAGGCTTCCTAACAGAAGTAGTCCGCCCTCAAAGGGGCTTGCGACAAGGGGACCCCCTCAGCCTACTCTTATACAACTTCAGCCTTGACCCACTACTGCGAAATATGAATGCCCAACTCACTGGGGTCCATGTGCCAGGCCAAACCCCAGTCAAGATGATGGCATTTGCAGATGATTGCGTGGTGGGGGTGTCTAATAACAAAGATGCACGCGCGCTTGAAGCCCTCATCCAGGAATATTCCCGGGTAAGCAACGTGGTACTGAATGCCTTTAAAACCGAAATCATCATCCTTGGTCAGTTTCAGAACTGCTGGGCCCCAGCAATTAGTTCCCAACCCAGCCCATCTGCTCGCCCACGTCCATGCCTTACTAACTCAACACACACCGCTCCACCGGTGCTCCCCTTTGTGCCATGTCCTACCATAGGACCGGTGCGCCATCTGGGCGTGTGGATGGAGGCAGGCGAATATGCGTCAGCAGTAATGGAGTGCCGTATACTGGACAACGTGACAAAGCGAATTGCCTCTCTCAGAGCCCACCCTACTACCCTCACTGGCAGGGTTGTTCTTGCCAACTCTATGCTCCTATCCAAAGTCTGGTTTGGAGCCCACGCCATCCCCTTCTCCCCAAGCTTCTTCAAATCCCTGTATGCTTTGCTGCAAGGATGGCTTTGGTCAGGCCGCCCTCCACCAGTATGGCTAGAGGTCATGTTTGGCCCTCATAATCAAGGTGGCATGGGCCTGCTTGACTCAAAGCCCATGCTGCCAAGATCCTGGGCACCTGGATCGCGGCTGTCACCGCTCCTACACTCCCATCCCAACACTGGTCCCGCGCAGCCCGCTCCAACTTCTCCTGAGCCTTGGGCCTCAACAATCCATCAAACCCCCACTCCCTGATGAAATACCTCGCATCATACACATCGGCCACAGGTCCTCATGGGACTAAAACCCACTACAAATGAATCCTACTCTCCATGTGAAGCGCAGAGTGGAGAATTCATATTAGCAGACATACAACCTGAAGAGGCCGCCCCTCTCCTCAGTTCACACAAGAGGTACAGGGGCTACCCAGCCATGATGGCGTGATCCCCAATCGACCCCATGTCCTATCCAGGGTGGACTACCTGGACATGATGGACATCCCTTATTCCACGGAGACCCAAAAGACTATCTGGAAATACGCACACCATCCTCTGTTGCAGCCTCAAGTCTGCTCCCATGTGTGGCGCTGCCTGAGGCGGGTGTATCATACAGCTGAGCGCTCAAACACTTTACACTCATCCTGTGTCGTGTGTGGCCAGTATGGAACGCTGTTCCACCGCCTGGAGAAGTGCCCCACCTCTAAAGTGATATGGCGTGAAGTTCAACGTCTGCTGGGCCAGGATCAAACGCATCCCTTCAGTCTGTCAAGAGATATGTTTGCTTCATCAATGGCCTCCCCCTTCCACCCTCCCTCCATGCTCTGGTGGTTGCAATCGCCATGTGGACTATCCACATGATTGTCTTGGATGCCATCGCTGGCTCCATCCCCACCCTCCCAGAAGCAGTCCACAGATTCCAGTCTCACTTGGTGGACCACTTTCAAGCGTGGATGTTTGGATACCTCCCACCGCGTTGCCAACAGCTGGTCTCCTCCTGGTTCCCAGTCTGGTTCATCAAATCAGACCCCTTCCTCCACATGTGCTCAATAGTGGCTACGGCCCCTTCACACGTTCCCTCCCCCTCCCCATAAGTGGCGTTCCCGCTGGCAACAAGAGATAGCATCGCTTCTCTGGGGTGCCTCCCCTGGTACTAAGTTTGTCTTTCCTGAGTCATATTCGGAAGTGTCCATCCCATGGTTGGCCTTCCCCACAATAAATTTAAAAATTTAAAAATAATGTGTTGCTATGAGAGGAGGATGTCCCAATGGTATAGTATGGACCCAATGACCACTGCCTCCCAAGTTTGTTCCTCAATAAATGAGCTTTGAATAGGAGAAAATATATAATTTTGTTGGCGTTGCAGACCAATGCCTCAAACCAAGATAGTGATTAGCAAAGAAGTCCATGGAGTTACTGCCTAACAGAATGCTGTACATGGCGCTTTGCTGGTATTTATCCTCTTTTCCTGTTTGGCCTTGCCCTAATGAGGGTGAAGCCTTGTTTTAGGGTTTCCAAATTATCTATCATCTACTTGTAAGTCTTCCTTATTATTAAATATGCAGTGCGCCAAATGACCTATTTATATAAGGTCCATATTTATTTTTAATATATATTATTAAATACTATGCAATTTTA
>JAKSZP010009607.1:0-83029 GCA_022478985.1 Massospora cicadina | reverse complement strand
TAGCATGGGTCCCTTCAATGGGCAGTACATCCATCACCTGGGAAAATTGGTACACTGAAACATTTTTCCCTGAGGCTGTCATCATGGGTGGAGTAGCTCATGATGTCTGCGGTGTCAGAAAAAGGTTCCTCAACTAGTTACCCAGCCTCATATCTACCAGAATATAATATATACCTGAGCAGCCCCTTGCAGTTCAACTTCTTCCAAAATGAGGTCTCTGAGGGTAGGAGGTGCTGTTCAACTTCCACTCCACAAAATGTAATAATTCAGTGATGTCATACAGGCGATTGGCTAGTTGCCTTTTTGTTGACAAGTACCCGCATTTTACTGAACATGTCATTGAGCTGGTTCATTATGTTGTTATACTCCTGAAGGAGCTAATCTTGCTTCTTGAGCACCACATCTAAAGTAAGTTTACGTTCTGCATATTCATCTGGTGCAGTTTGCCATGAGGATTCCCCAACAATGCAGGCCTGATGTGACATGGCCAGCGATTGGAGATTTTTTATTTTTATTTTTGGTGGTTTATCAATGGGCCCCCAGTAGTGAGCATCACTGTTATGATTTTGGGAGATATTGTTGAAACCTGCCAGAAGGGTTTTCACATGGTCAGTTCCCATTGAGCAACAGACAGATGATATGGGATTTGTCAGTCCTCAAAACAAAAAACTATAATAGAAACTGGAGCAATTAGTCCTGACCACACCACCTTATATACTTTAATATTATTTAGCAGATTCTTCCTGCTCCGTTCTCTTCTTCCTACTAAGAATCCTCCTCTCTTATATTGTCACATCTTGCTTATATATACTGACTTCAGTCAATACCAATCCTTTTTCTTGAACTATTCTTTAATGCCGTATCCTCATTGGTCCATATTCATAACTGTGAAGTCCCAACAGGGTCTAGTATTCTTAAATTCACTATCGCCCTAGTTTGTGGCGATCTGCTAAATATTCGTCATAAATTGACATCGCCTTATTGCCCAATTGAAGGCGATCCAATATCTATCCTTTCAGACTCAATATTGCCTTATAATAAGACTTTCAGATATTCATACATTAGTAAATCATGGTCGGCAGGTTTTAGCCAATCCTCTGTAGCTATTTAGGGCTTAGCATCCAGTCATATCAGAATCTTGACAGCAGTGATGATTGAAGTTTGTAGCAGTCAAGGGTCCAATAACATTAATCAATATAGTGTGCCAAGATCAGTTGGGCTTGATCAGTTGACAGGTGGTATGATCTTATAGGGTTTTGTGATCGACATTCTTAACAATTCAAAAAATGCCCTGAATGGCAAAATTATGGACTCCCAGTGGTATCTCTGTTGGACTTTTTCATAGCAGATTAGTCTATAATGTTTACATTCTAGTGAGCTTGCATAATGATTAGTAGTCATTTATATAGGGCTGGGTACAAATGTCTTTGACTATCACTTCTGATTTTGTAGTGTATTCCATTTCTGAAATCTATATTCTTTTATAATCGTCCTAAGTTGCGCATAATGGTAGGCTGCTCATCATTGTACTTGCAGGGCTTCATTTTCTCAAAAGGTTGATCTTCAAAAGGAGATAATACTGAAAAAATAGGCAACCAGGAAAGTCCATCAGCACCTTGATAAGAAGATAGCAATTTGTGTACTTTTTTTAGTCATAAGCTAAGATCTTTAATGCCATTCTGGATAACTGTCTTTGGGCTCCTTTAGATTGTACAGCCAATGCAAGGAGGCGTGATCAGTGATGACTTTAAACTCTTTCTATGTAGGTAAAAGCGGAATTGTTTACAAGCAAAAAATAACGGCTAAACATTCACGTTCTGTTACTGTATAGCTTCTCTCCAGCTTAGTGAGGTGCAGCTGCAAAAGGCTATTAAATGTTTATCGCTGTGCTTGTTTAATTGGGAAAGCACATCTTTAATGAAAATCAAGGAAGCTTCATATTTCACAATAAGAAGCCAGTTTAAATTAAGGTAGCATAATACTGGTGCCCAGTTAGAATTGCTTTCAAATTGATGAAAGCGTCCTTAGATTCCATCAGCCATTAAAAGGCCACCCTTTTCGTAGTAGGTGTAACAAGAGCTCAACTAACTGTGCAAATTCTTTTATGAACTGATGGTAGTTTTATAATATTCATAAAAACACCTACAGATCTCATTTGTTCTTAGGCTTTTTCATCTGGTTAATGGCATAAAGTTTTGGGGCTGGTGTGTATCATTAGTATAACATTGTGACCCAGGTTCTCTAATTTAAGTATTGAGAAAATGGACACTTGATGAGTTTATTGCTCAGCTGAGCCTTGGCTATCCACTAATATACTTCCTTTAAGTGAGATAGAAGTTCTGTAGAGTTGTGTGAGAACGCATTAATGTCAAGATATACTGTTATGTTTTTGGCGGTATCTCAGAGATATGCCAAAGGGGTTTGCGCAGGGTTCAGCCCACTGAGCAATAGGGCTGACAATATATGTTGTCATCCTCATAACAAGGTAATAAACTTTCAATAAAAATAGAGCAATTGCTCCAACTACACTCTTTTATATATTATAAAAATACATCAGATCTTCGCTGTTCCGCTTGCTTTAAACTTACTAACAACCTACTCTCCTCAATAGTCTTACCTTGCTGATATCTCAGCAACTTCAGACGATTCCATTTCCTCAGCTTAATAATTTTTTCCGCCTTATCTCATTGTCTTCAGCATATCTTCATTCATTAAATTCACGATTCCCTAGTTTAAGGCGACTTACCAACTATCCATTGTACATCAAAATCTCCTAATTTCCTCATTTGGAAGCGATCTAATAACCATCCATTATTACCAAATATCACCCCATCCTAAGGCGTTCAAATAACCTTACTCATCAAACTTGGCGGATTCTACTCATTCCACCATAACAACTTAGGGCTTATCGTCCAGACATATCATAATCGCAACGTTACCCCCCTTAACTGGACGATAAGGCTCCTATTGCTTATATGGTCGGAGAAACTTCACGTGCATGCAGTTTATGATCTGTCCACTCATGTGGTCTTTGATATATAAGCATTGATACCCATTTTCTCAACAACTTTGAATGGCCCAATCTAGATATTGGCCAACTTATGCTTCTGCCCAAACCTGTGTTGATCATGGAATATAACCATATCTCCATCTTTGAACTGAGATAGCCCACTCCAAAATAACTAATCCGCAGACTGATTCTTTATCTTTATGGCTAAGCTGAATCACTACAATTCAGTTTGCAATTTGATTAGCGTATTGGCAAGCAGCATCAGATAACGTTGTGTGTCCATTCCACTGGTATTTTCCCCACAGTAACAGAGCAGCGCTGGAAGAGCATGGTGCATCCTTACAGCAGTTGAAAGGGACTCTTACCTGTGGCTGAATGGTAGCTGATGTTATATGTGAAGACGGAGGTGGACAGTAGGTAACACCAGTATGAAGGTCAATCCGCTACTAGTTTATGGAGTATATTCACCAAAGTCCCATTCACTCGCTCAACCATCAAATTAGACTCAGAGTGGTTCATGGTTGTCAGAGCCCCGAGGATGGCCTTAAGCTCCTTTAGCTTTGGTAGGATGTGGGAAGTGAAGTTAGTTCCATTATCAGTAAGGAGGAACTGAGGGCAGCCATATTGCTAGAAATACATTCCATGATGAACTTGGCCACAGTGAATGCCCCCAAATCCCGTACTTCCCATGCTTCAACCCACCTGGACAAGTGGTTAATTGCCACCAAAATGTACTTGGACCAGTTAGCTTTATTGGCAGAGGGCCAATGACATCAATAGAAACTGCGTGCCAAGCAAAGTGCAGTTTCACTAACCGGTATGCAGTCCTCTAATGGAATGTCTTTTCCACTTGGCACTGTTGACAGCAGGATACTGTTTCCAACATGTCAAATCTCAAGCTTTCCCAATAATAGTGAGGGCAAAACAATTCCAACGTCTTGCACATGCCACCATGTCTGACTGCCCTATGTGCTCTCAGGATAATGTTGTGTCATGCTGAGGGTCACAGAAAGTTCACTGTTGAATCACCAATCTGCTTGTACAACTCACCATTCCGCTGGAAGGTATTAGCTGGCATTGCATTCAACTCTTTTATGACCTGTGGCAGCTCATCATCGTACTTTCTTCTGAGCTTTTTGTCATATTTAATGTCACTCAAATCCACCATAGCTGCAATTGTTGGTAGTCTCGACAAGCAATTAGCATTCTGTTGGTTGGCTCCAGCTCAGAAGAGGAGTTCAAAGTTGTAAGCCTGCAGTTTTAAGGACCCATTGGCTAGGCGCCCTTCAGGTTCCTTGAGATTCTGCAACCAGCGTAATGAAACATGATCCATTATGCTTTTGAACTTCACTCCATGCAGATATACTCTAAATTGCTTATACACATATATCACTGCTAAACACTCCCGCTTGGTTACAATATAGTTATGCTTATGGCAGTTCAGGCTCTGACTGCAGTATGCAATATGGTGCTTCTCCCCCTCATCGTCTTTTTGGGATAGGACTGCCCCAACGGCGGAAAGAGATGCATCTATCTGTACAATAAACTCTTTATTTTTTTAGCATTATGTTACAATAAACCCTTTATTATTGGGATAACTGAAGCACCAGTGCACTGCTCAGCGCCTCTTAAAGTGTTTTGAAGGAGCTTTGATGGCATTCTGTCCATTTAAACATGGCATCCTTCTTTAGTAGCTTAAACATCGGACCTTTAATACAACTAAAGTTAGGGATAAAGCAGCAGAGGTAACTGACCATCCCTAAAAACACTTGTATGTCATACTTTGTAGTTGGCATAGTCATCCTTTGGATAGCCTCCACTTTGGCTAGTTGGGGCTTCAGCTCAGTTGCGTCTACCACAAAACCAAGATACTCCAGTTGGTCCTTTAAAAGATGACATTTATGGGGTTTGATATAATGATGGCATCTGCAAGTCGGTGGAAGACCTCCTCCAGGTGGGCAAGATGCTCAGAGAACGTTTTGGAAAAGACATTGATATTGTTGAGGTACACGAGAACGCACAACAGCATCATTCACTAAGGATAGTGTTCATTGCCCTTTGAAACATAGCTGGGGCGTTACACAGTCCTTGGGGCATATGGTTCAGTTGTAAAAGCCCCTTGGACGTGATAATGGCGCATTTTTCCTTTTCCACCGCAGGCAACACCTGTTTTAGCACTATTGGTGCCCAAACCACTGAAGGCAACTCGATTTGCTAATAACTGAATATAAATCCATTACTGAGAAGTAATGAGCTCTCCCTAACCAATCTAAAGCATTGTCAATCCGCGGCAAGGGATATGAGTCCTTCTTGGTGAAACTATTGAGCTTCTGGTAGTCTATTACTATGCAGTTGGTGCTCTCCTTATTTTAAAATTAGAACAGGTGAATCCCATGGACTCTTTGATGGTTTGAGCATCCATTGCTCCAACAGCTTTGTTATTTCCTCAGTGACAATGTCCTCAGCTGCCCTCAATCAAAAGATTGGCTGAGATCTGATAGGATGGTCCCCAGTGTTCACACAATAGACCACCCCCCATGCGCACCCTAAATCATGATTGTTGACAGCAAAGATCACCTTATATCTTTGAAATAAAGATTCTACCTGATCTTTATGGTCTTTAGATAACCACATTAAATTTTCATGTGGTATGACCAACATCATGCTGAGCTGCAGTTCAATGAGCAGGCCAAATTCATCCAACAACCTGAACTCATGAACCTGGAGGACCTCCCCAACTGGGGTCAAATGTAAATATGCCACTATTTGGTGCCAGCAGGTTTGTATGGGTCCATTCTGTAAATTCGCTACCAAAACCTTGATCTCCCCATGTCCTGGGAGTATAATACCTGGAGCCACGTGGGGACAAGCCACAATTGCTGATAGGCCTAATGACCTCCCCATAAAGACCAGCAGGCACTTATACCTCTAACTCGGTGCTTATTATTACTTGGTGCCCGGAGGGGATGGATATAGGGCTGGCAGCTCTGGAGGTAGCCCTTGATATTCATATATTTGATGGGGAAGGGCCCAGGTCTTGCTCTTAAGTTGATGATAGCGACCAGAAATAAACCATCACTATAAGCAAGGTTGATATGTCCCATGTGCACCAAGTCTTTTGGCACTCCACTGGTGGTGAAATAAATTGGGATCCATTGCCCCACAATCTCGAAGGTCTCCCCTATCATATTAATGAAAGCCCCATAGTGTCGCATAAAAGTGGTATCAATCAACAGGTCATAATTGTTGTTTGGTAACACTACCACCTGATCAGCAACAATTGATCCAAAATGAAATGGAAGCGCGCTTTATCCTCCCTCAGAGACCGTGCTTTTCGCGCCTGCAGTCCCATACAACAGATAATATATCACGTCAGGCTTTAATGCCAGCTTCACCACCAACTTTGTGGACACAATTCTAACTGGAGTGCCCATATACTTTATATTTTAAACACGGGTTTTTACGATGACAATGTCACAGTATGTACACTCAGAGTAGGATGAAGTCTGATTGTTCATTACATGGATATTCAACGGATCAATTTTACCAAGGAAGCTCATAATACCCTCACCAACTTTAGGGTACCCGCTAACAACAGCATCCAATGTGAAGCTGAATCTATTCCTCAAAGGGAAAGCACATCTGCAGATGGGTTCAGTTTATCTGAAGAACTTTATTCAAAACATTTAAACGTGTATGGCTTTGGGTGCCCTAGAGATCCTTTGTCCGCCGTGGCCGTGACCTTGGCTTGTGTTTGTGTCAGTAAATTTACTCCAGCTGCTGATATAGGAATGTATCATCATATTGGGGGGCTTCCGCTGCATACTTTAGTAGATTCAGATGGGACGTTTGAACCTGGGATAGCGGAGCTAGAGTGTCCTGTCTCTAATCCGCTCTGACTTTTCCCTTGTTGCATTGCTCCTGTTGTAAGTAATGGACCCATTGGTTGGGACAACCTCGTGCCAGGTGCCTAGGGTTACTACATTTAAAACAATTTACCCCATAGGGCCTGCGTCCATGAATATTGTAAGTTGGTTCATGCAAGAAGCTGTACTAAAAGTGCTCAGCGTAAAAAGGACCAGAGTGATATAATGACTGCTGATGGTCAACGTAATTAGGCCCTGAGCTGTAGTCAGACCGTTGACAATAAGCAGGTATGAGGCGGACGCTTAACTGTGGGGGGTAGCTCAGCGGAATCTGAATTGGACAGGCAAATTTTCTAGAATAAAATAGTCTGGCAATGGTAACGGAAAGGTTCCACTCTGTATTGGGTGGATGGAAGTTGACAGATATTTCGCAAGAACTGAACAAAGCTAAGCATGGGCACGTCTTCATCAAGCATTGGGGTCATGACGTTGTACAGCTCGTGGTATGGTCTCATGGCAGAGGTCATTGCAATGCACATGTCAGATTCAGATAGAATTCCAGAACCAATTAACATGTGGGCTTCCACCATGATCAATCAGCAAATGCAGTGAGAGCCTCATTATGCTGAAACCCAATGGTCAAGTATTTAACCTTCCACTGTGACATCTTTGCAGTACTTCCAAACAACTGCAACACAGTATCCTTCACTTCTCAGAATAAAACAGAACTGTTTGGAAGATAAATGGTGACTTGGTCGGCATTTCCAACATCCAAGGTGGATATTAACAGTTTTGCTTTTTGGTGGTTTAAATCTTCTTCTGTTGCAAACTTGAATCACTTAAGGAACCCATGAATACACCCATTAAGATTGATTGGAGGCAACTTATCACTACAAATCTCCTGTAAAACTTATCCTTCCTTTTAAACACAGCGTCTAAAGCAAGTTTAAGTTCTGCGTATTCAAATGGTGTATTATGTCGTGAGGATCCCCTGTCCATGAAAGCCTGATGCGCCATGTCCAGAAACTGGAGATTTTTTGTGTAATTGATCAATGGGCCCCCAGTAGTGAGAATCACCATTATAACTTTGGCGGTATTTCAAAGATATGCCAAAGGGGTTTTGCGCAGGGTTCATCCCACTGAGCAATAGGGCTGACAATATGACAATCGTCATCCTCAAAACAAGACAATAAACTTTCAATAAAAAAGAAAAATTGCTCCAACTACACTCTTTTATTTAATGTAATAAATACAGCAGATCTCTGATGTTCCACTTGCTCTAAACTACTAACAACCACTCTCTTCAATTGTCTCATCTTGCCAATAAATCAGCAACTTCATATGATACCATTTCCTCAGCTTAGTAATTTGTTCCGTCTTATCTCATTGGCTCTGGCAGATCCTAATTCATATAATTAACATTTGCCTAATTTGAGGCGATTTACCAACTATTCATCTTACATCAAAATCTAATTGCCTCATTTAGAAGCGATCCAATATTTAAACATTCTCACCCAATATCGCCTCATCCTAAGGCGCTCAATTAATCTTACACATGATCAAACTCGGCGGATTCTACTCATTCCGCCATAACAACTTAGGTATTATCATTCTGTCATATCAGAATTGCAGCATATACTAAAACGCAACTTAATTTCAGATCGCCTAAAAATCTTTCCTTGGCTCTCTTAAAGGTGGTGGGAGGGTGCACAGAACTTGAGGCATGTGCGTTGGTTAATATAATCCCTGGAACTTGATGATTGAGAATTTTCTCATTATCTTTTGGCAGGTCAATATGTCAATAACCACTGATGAGATAATAAACAGTAAAATACTTGACACCTCCTAAATGATTGAAGGCCTCATCTATATGTTGTAAGAAACAGAAATCATTTTTAGTGATTTAATATGAACTGACAATAATTAATCACTAATTTGTTGAAGCCATCTTTTTTTCTTGTTAAAAAATACAGGAATAGATCAAAGACTGAGAGATGGTATGCTCAATCTTTTGAATAAGAAGTAAACAAGCTCTTTTTGAATTACTACATCATTGGATCAGCTACTACATATAGGCCATGAATACATTGGTTGGATGTCCCAGTATCAATGGGGTATTATTCCTTTAGCGCAACCTAACTATACTCACTGTCTTGAAATATTTACGCAAACTTCTGTAATAAAGACAAGGCTTAATAATTTTATTCCTCTGATAATCCCACCAATTTATTTTGAAAAATAAATGCACATGCATTTGGAGTTGCATAATGCATAATAAACTCTGATAGAACTATAAAGCCTTTGACAGATAAGATTTCTTCTCTAAATAATAAATAAATGAAGGCGACTTTCTGTCCTTTATTCATAGTAATCTTTCAAGCATTGAAGTTATTAATAAGAATGAAGATCTCTTTGTGTTAGGGATGATCAAACCAGGAGTCACGTGAGGCTTAATATGTAATTTCCCATATAAAGTAGACTTCTCTAATAATCTTTCCATAAGATGCTGAAAATTCCTTGTTTGCAACCTGCTGCTCACCAGGAAGTAACTTACAAATCGTATATGCTTATAAAGTGATACCTTTAATTTGGATATGGTGGAAGGAGGGGACCAACTACAAGGACCAACTTTATGGTACAAATAGGAATGAATCCATCAGTGAAAGTTAAAATGACAATAATTTGCGTTTAGTAAAAGGAATCTCCTTTTCTTTATAGTAATGTAAATGCAATGACTGACTAAGGGTCTTAAAGGTGTTTTCTTCATAACTGAGAACTTCTACATAAAATTTGAGGAAAAAGGTACCAATTGAAAATTGATAGCTGCTGCTGGGCAACACTATGGCAGGTGAGCTGACTTGGTGGGAGTCAAACATCAATGGCAAAGAATAGTAGGCTTCTTCACTAATGTTGCTGCTTGGACCAGCTATTCCATATTGATGAAAATTCGCCACGTCAGAAGCATTGTTTTTGCAATATGATTTAAGATTACATACACTGAGGTGCCACTATCAACTATTGCATAGACCTAAATCAGATTACAAATGTATTAATATAATTGCAATATGAAAGTTACTAAATCGTGTATAATTAAAAGCAGCGGGGTATCAAATTGATCAATAATGTCCCTGATCTCCTTGATAATTCATGGAAAATGAGTTCAATTTAAAAAATGGTAAAGTCACTTTAACTTATTTCAATGTGTAGATTGTCTGACTCATCTTACTTCTCAAAAGGGATTGTTCTGCAAGTTGTGTAGCATAAGGTTTGTAAAATAATTTTATGGCCTTCCTTCTTGAGCTTTGCGCGCTGGATTTAATTACAGCTAATACTTGATATAGGTTGAATTTCTCCAGTTTTTTTATAAAATAGAAGAAAAATTGAAATTAGAAACCTTTATTAAAATTGTTGACTGCTTTTTCCCTGATCTTCAACGTTTACAGGCGAAGCAATTAAAATTTACATTTAAGGTTACATGTGGGCAGCTGGTAGCATAATGGACTTTGGAGTCAAAGATCCAGAAAATTACTTTAGAGATTCCCTAACAAGTACAACATATCCGCATTGTGGTTAAATAGCCCTTACTGAATTTTTAGCATTATTCTGCCATTAATTAGAGAGGTTGTCTTGCATTTGTACGTTGGATGAATTAAAAGAGATTTCACATCATTACAAGTAATCAAAAATTATTAAGGTAATTAAGTCCTTTACTAATGCAGGCAATAGTGTCGTGATTTAACCAGATGGAATCCTCCAATGATTTAGCGTTATTTGGAATTATATAGCCAATCTTGGTGGAATGGTTTATTGACTGAATTTTTTGGTATTTAGTTCAATTGCTGGTTAGTTGCTCCCCAATTTGGGTTGAGCCAAAATTAGTATTCCACCAAGTTGGTATTTAGGTTCAAGTGGGGCCAATCTATGGCCCCAAATTAATAAAAAGGTTCACTGGCGACTAATAGCTGAGGATGATCCAATAAGTAAGCAGAATCAGTGGTTGACGCCAATGGCCATTCATGGTCTGTTGTGGAATTTTCAGCAGAAAGCCAATGTATTCACTTACCCATGAATTTATTGTCTGATCCAATGTCAGTGGATCTGACAATCATGAGTTTGAGGTGGCCAAGGTTGTTTCTGGTGCTTCATTTATAATCAAGATTAGAAAATAGATGTCAGTGAGACGCTGAGATATTCCGAGTCAAAGCAAGCAACCAAAGTTGTTTCTGGCGCATTATTATCAATTTGAAGGTCAAATCCAAATTTGACATTTATTTAGGTTAATTATTTATATGGCTCACCGGCGACTTAAGGCTGAGAATGAACCAAAACTAATTTGGACATCAGGAAGGATGGAGTAAGAGGGTTGACGCCAGAGAAGAGATAAAGTAGAAGAAGAAGAAATAGAAGAAGAAGAGAAGTGGTTGTCTGGAAGAACTAGCGGAAGAGCCAATAGGTCAGTGATGGGCGCAGTAGCCCTTTTGTAAATTGTATAAATACCTGGCGCTTCATTTTCAATAAATATCTCCCTTTGCCTATTCTACTTTTATTATAAGTTTATTATTTATTACTTTGGTTGTAGTTTAGGTTAAAAGGGATCCCTGAAATGGCACAGATGACATGCCAAGGGATTATCTGGCGCTGCTAGCCCCAACGCCTAAGGCAAAACGGCAAGGGCTGATCAGTCTTCATACTGGTTAGCCTGCCAACTAGCAGATCCCAAAGTCGATTTTCTGACAAATAGATAGGTGCAGACTAGAGAAACTTTGATGGCATTCTTAAAAAAACTTCACATCAAGTTCAGCCATTGCCTTCTCTTGCAATAATACCTGCGCCTTGTAGTAAACACAAGTTGATAAACTTAGTCATGTTCCATTCTTTTATAACTGGATACTCATGAACAAAGGCGTTCAAGAGGCCATCTTCTCTTAATATCAATTTCTTGTAAAACGGCGTTTTAAAAATCTGCATTGCTCCAGTTGTACTTGAGAAAGATAAGGGAGGATCAGGTCATGACTTAGACCATTAAAAAAAGTTTATCATAGTAGTAGCTTAGAATAGATTATTGGCTATATGTAAGGTCATCCTCAGAATCTCTATGAAGAACTGTGCTTAACTTTTTGATTGAACTTTAAATAATTAATGAATTTGAACTGCAGAATAGGTTAGAATGACATTATAAGGGCAACAATACCAAAGTCAGTTTAGGAAGAACCAAAATGGGTACTGGGTGTTAAATTTGTCTGATCAACCATTTGACTGTGTTTTACATTATAATCTACTTATATTTACTAAGATTTTTAATTATAGTTAGATGAGAGTTTCCATCCCTTGAGCCTTGACACCAGTGTTTATCTATAAAATCAAATTACTATAGATACCTTTCCATGGCGCCTGAGTTTTTTCTAATTGATTACCCTTAATCCGCCATCAGATATCCCACTGGCAAATCTTGACCCAAAATCTAAACATTTATGAAAAGAAAAACCTAACGTTCTTGCAGATCAATCATATCCGTTCTTCAGCCAAATGCCCAGTACCTAAAATAGTTCAGTTCTCTTAGAGCATAAATAACCAGAGTTACCAAACGAAGTCCATTTTGATTATCCTATTTGATTCAAACTCTAAAGCTGCACCTAAATTTGGACATATGCTTGCCAAACCGTACCTAACTTTAAACAGATAACCAATAAGTCTTAGTTGGATTACCAAAGCTTATTAGTTCATCATAAGTAGAAAACTATAGAATTTTTAGGGAGTGAGCGTAAATTGCTGATTTACTAGATTCCAGGGTTTAAATTGGTTGGCCTTGTACTGGAACATGAGATGAACATAAAATGTAAATCTGGTTACCAAATTTTTATCTGAGGACTTCTGTTCGCCTTTATAATGGATTACCACCGCTGGAAGTACATAAAAATACTATAGATATCTATGTGATATATTTTTAATAAAGGCTTAGTTCTCTATCCAACTTCACTTTTATATTAGGGTATAATGTCCTTATACATTTATACTTGTTTAAGTGAAATGAGCTTGTGCTAAACTCACCTATTGCAATTTCAAAATGCAATAACTGGATTACTAGGCTCATTAGAGCAACTCCAATCCTAATCTGGAGTCCTGAAGGAACGAGGTAAGTCTAGTAGTGCAGCCAGCATGAGGCGTCAGGATGGATTGTTAGGACATATATGGACTTCAACTCCAATGATTTATCCTCCATTTATATCAGGTCTGGCCTAAGCTAAAACTCAGGTTTCACAATTGCAGTGTCCTTCATTCAATTAGTTATTATGCGCCACTCTCATGTGAATCTTTTCTTTAATTTTTGTTCCATTTGCTGTTTAAATTGATAAGCCAATGTGATTTCAGCCCATAATTGTATTAATGAGAATCTGAGTTCTGTATTTTTGGTCTTCTGGTCAATGTTGGTACCTTAAAGCTCTCAAGTAATCTGATAAAAGTTATAATTAACGCTCAGTACACCTCATAAATAATAATGTAAGGTAAGGAAGGTGTACTTCAATGACTCAAGTTTTTGACACACGGATCCTTGCTGACGCTGGAAAAGATTTCAATACTTCCTGCAAAAAACTAGTAGCTTAATCAGTTACTTTTAATATGTTTCTCTTCAACTTTAATCCCTTGTTTGGTACACTGTCTGAGTTCCTCTACTGATTCAGTTTGATGTTCCTCGGCTTGTGTCACAGTGATAGCGCTTTAGGACTCTAACTAAAACTGTTTTACTCTTTAGACCCACCTTGGGGTAACGCCTCTCTTAATCAAGGATTGCCAGCTGATCTCTATCACTTTGCAGTTCATCTTATATAAGTTTACTCAATCATTGGAAAATTTGTTGGCAAGTTCATGATTGAAGTCCATTGCTTGCCTATACCCTGTAAACTGTTCTCCAGTTGGCTATGTAGGTACCACAGGGCATCTACATTTTGCTAATTCTAATTAAATAATTCCATAGTTGTTTCATGGTATCCACCAATAGTCATCTAGGAGATACGCACAAATGGCTGGAGGATTATTTTATTGTATCACTTAAGGAGCTTAGCATTTCTGGTGAGAGATAATAGCTGGATATGATTCATACTGTGATATCGCTCATAATCCTGGAGAAACTGTTCTTGATTATGCCAACGTAGAATAAAGAGAGTATATGATAAATGCTCTCATAACTAAATATTTGGAATCCGCACAGTAACATCATCTAATATGAAATATCTGTTTTCTGGCTAAGGAGTTGTAATCATATCCTAAAAACTGGGTATGTAGTTCCATTATACTTCAGCTCATGCTAACTTAGAAAAACTAAGTGGACTGATGTAGACCACAATCAAATGGATTTTTAGAGTTTTTTTCTTGTGGGTACATTCCGTATTGAGATAGAATAGTTTTTGAATGTAAAAAGATAGAATGTGGTGGCCTCTGTAGTGAGCACATGATGTAATATGTGGCAAAGATTCTAATGCAAATTTTATAGTTCCTACTTAACTTCTTTGATCTTTTTTTTCATGACATCTGTCCCCTAACAAGGTCATATCCACTAAATATTAAATAAAAATGTACACAATAATATATTCCTATACTTCCTGGTACAGTAAAACTTTACTCCAGAATTGACTTCCAAAAATTAGTATCCTGGCAAAACGTGATTCTATTAAAAAAATAAGAAATATGTATAGTCAATCTCATAGCCACAGAACAGTGACGTCCTGAACTTAGGAGAACAGTCAATAGAGAGTACAAAGGATACAATGAGTACAACGAGTATAATAGTTATAGTAGTAACAATAAAAGGTAAAAGGCTGATTAAAGTATAAGAAACGCCGCATGACAATATTTAAATGGCTGGGAGGATTAAAAAATGGGCTGAGTAGTGGCAAGGGATGATGACTTGGACATTTGCTTTTGGTATAAATTTGCCTGATTAACAAAAAGGAACTAAAAAATTAGTTATCTTAAGTTGAATCAACATTTTTGACAACAGACAGTAATATCTTTTTAAACTGGGCCATGAAGTTGGGGACTCTATCACTTACAAACACCTTAAAGATCTTCTTCAGTCTGAAATTGTGTTCACAAGAACTTAAGTGGTTTTGAAAGAAGTTAAGCTGGTGTGTCAATGGATGAATTGGGTTATCTTAGCAAAGCATTAAACAACCACCATAACAGCATTAATTCCTTTTCAGAGGGGGTAGTTTCTTAATAAAGTCTACTGTCACTATAGTACTAGGACCTTCTATTTCTTGAAGGGGACTAGGAGGCCAGTGGCCTTCTGAAAGCTGGCTTTGGCGCAATTACAGGTCAGGCATGAATTAGCGTACTTGGTCACGTCAGAGTCAAGTTTTTCCAGCTGCAGGGACTTTTTATTGAGTTCTGTAGTTTTTTCTTTTACTGGATCACTGGAACAGGGGGTCAAGGTGCTCCTTGGTCACTTCATCCCTAAAGAATTTTGGGGTAACCAACACTTAGCTTGATGTAATATGCACTATTAAAATCCGATATCCTTGGTCCAGAGAGATTTGTTCCTAGAACAGGTTGCTTTGACTTATCATATCTAGCCGAGAGGATTGGAAGGGATACGCTATAGTGGAAATGTCAGGCTTATACAATGATAAGGTCAGAGAAAGGATAGTGGACACTTGGGAGTGGGAGTTCTCATGAATTGCTAAAATCTGATCAGCAACTGGGTGTTATGTGCCTCCACGAGGGATGAATATGGTGCAAATTCAGGATTACTAGAAAGTACATCTGGAAGAATGCTGGTGCTGCTCTTAAAGTCATATATGAAGTCAAATGCTGAAAGAATTTTCAGCCATTTAGATTGTTGTGTGGGTAGTTTTTGAGGTATTATATTAAAGTAGTTCTCTATGGTCTGTCCAAAAAGTGGGGGCCATTGAGCTCCATGAAATTGGTTTTTAGTATTTCACTGATTTACTTCTGAATGAGCTATCTATCATAGATGGCGTAATTGTTTTGGGCCAATGACATCTTTTTGGTTAAGTAAGCTACAGGTCACTCTACTCTGTCATCACCAGCTTGCATTAGAACGGCACATATAGAAAAGTTCAAGGCCTCTTCAAACGCTAAATGGATGTCTTTTATCAGCATGCAATAGGACAAAGATTGAAAAGGGGAAAGACTTGAAAGCATTGAAGGAAGCATCACATTCAGCATTTCATCATAGAGTATTCTTTACAAAGTCAGCATAGAGGGTTGCGGCCACCTCATACAGCTTCAGCGTGAATTTTTAGGAAGTTGCAGACTCTAAGGATCTTCTTAATTCTGATAAGGAGGTAGGCGTAGCCCAGTCACTAATGGCGGCCTCCTTGTTTGGGCAAGAATATGTCCCTTTGAAAAAGATGATGTTACCAGAAAAAGTAACTCAAGACTTAAACATAAACATTTGTTATCCTTAGTTGAAGTTTTGGTCACAAAAGACAATCCATGACTGCTGTGAGGTGCTGGCCATGGGAGGCGCGGTCTGGAGAGAAGACTAAGATATCATATATGTACAAAATATCAAATTCTCCTATTGGATTACTAAATACAGCATCAAGAAAACTTTGAAAGAGAGCTATAGCATTATTTAAACCAAATGGCATGACACAAAAACTGCCTATATTCCATTCTCTTTAGGGAAAAATGTAAGCCCTCCTGTCCTTCTTTATTATAACCTGATTAAAGGCTTTCAGGGAGTCATGTTTGCTGAAGACTCAATACTTCTCAACATAATGAGTGATCTTATTCTTAAAGGGCAGCGGGTATAGGTCAGGGACTGTCATATTATTGCGGTTTTCATAGCCTACGCAAAGACCAAGCGTGTCATCTGCCTTTTCACAAAGAGAATTTGCCAGCATACTGTGGAATACTTATTAATATCTCACCCTTATTCAACATATCTTAAATCCATTCCCCAAGGCAGCTTATTCCTTTAAGGGTAAATGGTTATTGAGCAAAGAGATCATACTAGGTCCGCAGTTAACTTTAACTAAAAGTCAAATTCTATATGGACAGGTAGTCCTGGGGCATTAGATGTATTAAATGAATTGTCGTGATACTCAATAAATTTTGGTAACTCCAGCGATGTGGGGCGTCAATATCAGATACACAAGCAACAAAGAGGGCGCCAGCCATCATTTTTGCGTAAAAGGTCCTGACGGGTTCATCAATCCTTGAAATTATAACAGTAATAATGTCAGAGACTCAGCTAGCTCAACCTTTTTTACCTATAAGTCTATAGGTAAGTTTTTGCTACCACTAACCCTAAGATGAATGAACACAGTAAGAGTTTAACTGCTAAAAAACGTTTGGTAAACAGCATCACCACCAAAAAAACAAGTGTCCAAATTTTATATGAGGAAATTTCCCGGGAAGCGCCTTCTTTTCTGGGGCAACCTAGGGACATATATAGATCCAGAGCCTCAGTGAGCTCCAAACTAAGGTTTTTAATCATAGCACAAGTGTCTATCAGTAAAACATTTCTACCTCCTAAGGGTAGATTTTAATGTAGACAATGACAAGAAATATCCAGAAGAAGATATAATGGTCACAGAAGAAAAAGAGATGAGACCAGTAGGCTATGCTATTTAGCCATAGGTTCATGAAGTTCTGAAAAGCCATTAAGGGGACGTACTTGCACATCCTGGCTATTAAACTGGTTGTCATTTTTTGAGAGGATGAGTGTATAGCAGCGCGTAAATAGGTAAAAGGTAGTGATGCGTCACTCTCAGTGACACTCAAAAAGATGACTAAGCTGGTCTCTAAGCTAATTGAAGAAAGGAGCATATTTTGGATCTCTCCTATCTTATTGACTTATTTTTAGTAGTTTCAGTAAGCTGTGGATCATAAGGTAAGATTGTAAACAGTTGCATTTTGATTGGGGCATCCGCGGGTCTGCTACTATGGAAGATCCTGTTGTAACAGAGGAGGCTTTCAAGTTAAAAAGATGTAAAGATCTGAGATTATGGTGAAGTAACTACTAATCTCCTCTACTTCTGAAAAATGAGTAGTATTCTTAGGAGCTCAGCATTAAAGACAAATATAGAGAGTGCCCCGTCAATTTAAAAGCTACATTCCTACCTTTAACTGGCTCAGGGGTGGGTCCAGCTAACTAGCCATACTTAGGTTGGCGAGGTTTGTTTCAAAGAGAGGCGTGGAAGGGGACAACTCCTGCAACAATGCTGTTAGAAATTAATTGGAAGGGTTTTCTATTGAGATGCGTGTACACCCCTCTCTGAGGGCAATGAGTTCTTCACCAGGTTAGGGATCTGGAGCATGTTAATTGTTTAGATGAAAGCCAAAAGTAATAACCAAGTGGATATGAGTCTTGGAAGGATCATCCCATACTGGCAGTGAGGACCCAGTGGTATCCAGTGACTTCTTTAGCTTGGCAATTTAAAAAGCATTATGTGTCAATATTGGCAGATTGCTTCTAATGAAGCAAGATATAGTAGATATAAGCCCTTAAGACAAGGAAAAAAAAGCTGTTATCCATATATGAAGAAGGCGGACACCTTTGAGGCTGAACAAAGGCTTCCAGGGCAGATGTAGACTGTATTAAGGCTGGTTTGATTGCCTCAACTTGATGAAACCACTTTATAGCCTTTGTTGATAAAAATAACATGTTGCAGTTCATCCAGTAGTTATTTGAGGTGCATCTAAATGATAATAAAGAGCATAATAATAAGTATTGCCACAATATAATTTTAAAAAACATTGTCAAATTCATTTTCGTGCAACTAACACTTTAGATCATATCTTGATGGAGTTCAGCTTCCTCCTATCAGTGCATAACGCTGAACCATTTGGTTACGCCTGACTGTTTATCATATTCAAAAGTCATCAAAAATGATATCACAGCTGTAATTTGTGCCGACCTTAGACCCGTTTACCCCATCATGAATCCCATTTTACTAACTTTTAGAATTTAAGCTTTTCCTCTATTATAAGTGAGCCCCATCTTAGAATTCTATTGGTCTTTTGGCCACATTTTTGCGGCCCATTTTTCTAATCTGAAAAAAAACGTATTACCTTTTTCTCAAGATTTTGCTTTTGTTGGCTTTGCTAAAATAATCTCTGTATTAAAGAAATGTAACGGGTTTCAACTATTACATCTATTTTAAGACACGTGTTTGCCACCCTACCTGTACCATCTCTGAAGTCTGCATGCTGCCAAGGTGCTCAATACACTATTGCCTCCCATATGTCCTCAGTTGAGATGCATGTACCTATAACGCATCCCTCCTCCATGCCCCCACAATGCATACCATCTGTTGTGCCTCCCACTTGTCTACCACACTTTAGCTTATTGGCCTTAAAGGTGATCCCAACTTCAACATGTTGATTAGCTCATTTCAGGGCTCACCCACGCTAAGGATTCATGAAGCCTGAGTGCCTATAATTAGCCCTATATACCAACGCCCGCAATACTGGCTATCCCCAACTCTGCTTTCGCTGCTATCCTTAATGCTTTCATCTTGTGAGGGTTATGTCATTATCTGTTTTTACTAAAATTACGGCATTTATACCTTAATGCAACTCAATTTGAGCACCTACTTTGCTATTGTTTGGCAGAACTCTTTATGGTGTATATTGTCAGATCATTTGGTTACGCCTGACTGTTTATCAGATTAATAGCGCATTGATATGATGCCGCAGACATAATTCCCACCAACCTTAGTCCTGTTTCCCCCTAAATCGTCCCATTTTACCAACGTTCAGTATTTAAGCTTCCCTACAATTCTACGAGATTTCCCATCTTAAAATTCTATTTTTTGTGGATTCTAAAATGTGGTCCATTTTTTAACTTACATGAAACGTCTCATCCTCCTCTTGGGGTTTTGCTTTTGTCATTTTTTTCAAAGCCTTCCAAGGCAGGGTGATGTAACGGGCTTTGGTCTGTTAAAGATATCAAGACACAATACACTTATTGATTAAAAGTAGTTATAAAATAAACAGGCAGAAGAAAAATGTGCTTACAGAAAATCCACTCTAATCAAACCTACTTAGTGACAGGAGTCATCTGATGCTATCAAGGATTACTAGGACATTGAGGGCACCTTCTGAAAAGGAGGTTGCCAAAAAAACCTAAGAGTACTAATGAAGCAGTCCAGAATAGGATTATTATCATCTTTCTGATTCTTGAAATCTAACATTAAAGTAAAAGTATAACGTCTAGTATAGTCTTCTCATGTATAATATCATGGAGACTGAGCTGCAGGAGGTCTTTGCCAATAAGTCCCATGGCGCAAAAATGGTAAATACCAAGGAGTTTAGGGATCAAGTGGCAACGTTCAAGGTGATCCTTAACATGTCTTTAATATATCTTATTGCATATAATCATAAAACAGAGTCCAGAAGAAAAGGGGGAATTAGTCACTAGAATTTCAGAATGCATACAAACTTTTTAAAATCTATAATTTGGTTGAGGTCTTAGAGTCAAAGAGAAAAGTAATAGGCTTTTATTTGCTTGTTGCATATTTACAGGCGACTTCTTGATCTTGGTGTAAAACCAACTGCTAGACTCTGAAATCTTGGTGGTTTTAATATAACAAAAAAATGTGATAATATAAGTATGGACAGTAAGAAAAAACATTAATTACACAGGGGAACAAATTTTTCTGTTGCATTGATAAAAACACTTGTTAACTAATTTGGGTGCGCGTATTTCATATCTAAAGTTAGATTTTCTCTGCAAGCTACAGTTTTTTGCAAATTGTTTTAACAATTTTGGGAGTAGATAGCATAGAGGGGTGGCTCCTGCTCCGTTCTGGGTCGGGCTTGAATCAAACAGGTTCAAAACCAGCACAGGCTAAAAAACTCAGTTAGTATATTTGTCCCAAGGATGATCCACCTTGCTTACTTTTTAACAATTTTCACATAAATATAAAATTTCAAATTTGTAAGCATTTGTCTCAACTTGCAAATGTAGAATGTTATCTTAACCACCTTCGTGGTTACAATATAAGCCATTTAAACACAAAAACATGCACAATGGCATACAAATTATTCATACAGGTTTGAGATGCAAAGGAATAAAATCACTTATTTTGAGCTTAAATATGACATAAAAAACTTAAAATACAAACGTATAGTTTCTTAACTATAGCATTAATATGTACATATAGATGAAAGATGTTAATTAATTAATTAATTAATTAATTAAAGCAGAAATGTGACATATAGGGCTTGAAAAATTCATTCAGGCAATAATTTGCGCTTGTAGCTCTTATGTTTGTGGAATTTCTCAGGATGGACTCATTTGATGCTCCACCAGTAGCTTGCCATCATCTTCATGTACCATCACCATTGATAAAGCTCTTCCATTTTCTTCAGGTCTTGATGGAAGCGTTCCCCCTGCTCATTGCTAACGTCCCCAAGGTTTTTGGGAAATTGATCAAGATGGCTAATCAAGAATTGCATCTTAATACTCATGTTGCATCCAAGATTGCAAAATGCCTTTAGCATCCTTTTAACCAGAATTACATAGTTTTCTGCCTTCTTATTACCAAGGAAGTTGTTAATAAATGTTACAAAAGAAATCCATGCTGCTCTATCCTTATGATCCATCTTCCTGACAAATTTCTTGTCATGAATAAGGGTCCAAATGTGAGGACCATCAAACACACTTGCCTTTATTTTTTTGAATGACAGGCCAGAAAAAGTTTAACCAGTATGTTAAAAACATTTATTTTCAGTGTAAGAGCCTTTACAAATTGCTTCACCAAGCCAAGCTTGATATGAAGCAGGGAGAAGATGATTCTGTCTCAGCTGTTGCCCTGTAGTTATGCTCAATCTATGAGTAGTAGTAGTTGTAGTAGTGGTTATCAACCTATAACTTCAGTGTAAAAACAAAATCTGTAACTTTAATGAAAATAATATTTATGAAAGCTTGAGCATGCACAGGAAAAATGACTTCATGTTTGGAGTTTATAATGCCAAAATACATAGAAACAGTTGAAAAATTTTATGCAGCATACAAATATTCTTGTTCTTCTATGTTATTATCTATTATAGCATACTAGAAGGTAAATAAAATCTTCCAGAAATTTGTTTTTTTCTTTACACTCAACAACACCTTTGAGCGTTTTTAATTTATTGTTAAATTTACAATAAGGAATTGGAAAATCACAGTTCAGCACCAATGTCCTTGGCTTTTCTGTCTGCTGCTCTAGTATGAGGCAGCAGCGAAGCTCCACCTAGCTTTTCTTCCCCGTCATAAACGCCTTTGTATTAGTTTGTCCTATACTCCTAACTTTGCAGATCATTTGTCTCTCTTAAGATCTTGCATCATATATTGCATGTGCACACTCAACTCAGCCCACACCAATGCTCCATCTCAGTAAAAATTTAGTACTTCCTAGTTGACTATGGGCACTTATCTAATTATTCTAAAAAGCAATTATTGAGCTGGCAACTTCTGTCTTTGCTCCAGAAGAATTTATAATTTCCGCTCAAATATAGACTATTTAATACTAAGTTCTCTTCTGAGGAGGACGCAAATGCAGCTTTTAGAATCTTAAATAATATATAAAAACTTTTACCCACCACTCATACTAGTTCCTAAAAACACCTCCATTATGATTGCATTTGCAGCCTCCCATCATACCATCGTCACAAGATCTATACAAAGAGTTAATGTCTTTGATTTCTGCCTAAGACACTGAACCCGTTTATAATTACACTGCTCCTTCCAGTGCAAAAAACCTTGCTGCCCCTTGCACAACTGCCACCATCGCTCCCCACCATCCCACCATTGCTCACTAAAATTTTAACATGCACTTGCATTACTGCAGTGCTGGACTATTTCTTTTGAGCAAGCAAAAACAATGTACGCCACATCTACCCTTTTTGTTTAAAAAGATTATTATAAAATTCATGTCGCTTAATCACAAAACACACCATTATTGTCACTAGCTCTGAAGCTGCGCAGCATATACTGAATGGGATGTTTGCTGTCCCTCTTACTCTGCCCACTTTCTTGATGGGTCAGCATAAAAACCTACCCTTACTTAGCCCTTCATCTTCACTCACCAACCTGAAAAAGAATTAACAAATGAGGCTCAGGATTAACCCCATTCGCTCTCATTCACCATCTCATTTTTCCACTAAGTCTCAAATATATGAAGATACCCCAATCCAATTTAATTAAAATCCCTGGTTCTTATCGTCAGAGGTTTATGAATTTAGTGACGCCAGTAAACCATATAATTTTCACTTTAAACAGCTTTATATAAAAATTATGACTCCCAATTAACAACTTGTTTTTATACCCCACAAATTGAATACCACACCATTCAAAAGTGATCATAAAGTTGTTGTTTAATTTTGCCTTGCTAACTGTAATCCTCTCCACAAAGCTACAGCTAAGTCTGTTGTGATGCTTGTGGAGGTTCTAGCTCCCCCACCTTTGCTCCTGGATTTACCTCTTCAGGTAAGCGTGACCTCCTAAATTTCCACTAGAAAGCCCATAATCCATACTAATTGTTATGGCATTAGAAAAAGACACAAAAGCCTAAATTATCTGCACTAATATCGCCACTTTTTGAAAATATCTAACGCTCAGATAAAAGCTAAACACAATCTTGCAAACTATATTGTCTCTATTATAGTGGCACAACAATTATATAATTCTCAGTCCTTAGGTGACCTCATACTTCAAACTTCTGATGCATCCACACCCTTTCTCTTTGCCTTTTCCTGCGTATTATTCTAGGCAGAGGAAGAAACAGCTAAGATGAGCCTTGCAATCTCCCTCCCCCTCTGCCATGGTTGGATAGCAGTTTGCCATTTCTTGCTTAATTGTATTGGATCCTTTTTGAGACCATTTTACTCACTTTGGCGTTTTTATGATTTTTCCCCATATTTATTCTATTCTATTACTATTATTATTTTAACATGTATTATTTTGATTTATTTTATTTTATCAATTTTATTTTTTTAGTACTAGATGGTCCCAACCTGAGGGGGGATTCATCGATGTTTATTAAGTTACGCCTGGGCTCCTAAGAGCCTGAGGCGAGAGAAGGGGAGGGAGGAGGCATCAAGAAAGGGAGGGGGGTTTGCGCGCCAGAGCCGTGCTGCAGTGACAACTGAGCAGGGGAGGGTTGGCGACATAGTGCAGAACTTCAGGGCCATCTTAAAGTGTACCTGAAAGTGGGTGATCATGTGTGGAAAATTCCACACCTGCTGGTCAAAGGCAGCATGAAGGAAGGAGTTATGGATGGTCCAGATGGCTGTGGCATAGGCGAGGGCAAGGAGGGGTTGGTGGCAACCAGGCAACGTCTGCTCGAACATGAGGTCTTTCACAGGGTGTCCAGACCAGGGCTGAGCATGGAGGAGCGCGCGGGCCTTTGACCAAAATGTGGCAACACATGGACAGGTGAAAAAACGATGGAGGTGGGAGTCAATAAGCTCTGCACAGCGGGGGCAGCTTCAGTGCTGGAAGGTAGGGCCAGTCCGGTCCCCTGTCCTGTATGAACAGTGGAGCACCCTCCATAAGGTGTTGGACACCTTTGCTGACAGGATGGGGTGATAGACGTCCTTCCACAATTCCTTAAGGTCAAATCTCATGGAGGGAGGGAGGAGCTCAAGGAGTCTAGGGCGGATGGGAGGACGACCTTGGGGGTTGAGGAGAGTTGTGGCAACTTGTCCATTGTGCACAATTGCATGGCGACGGGGGCTGAGGCCAGGGCCTTCCCTTCTGTATGGGAAGGCATGGTGGATCCGCGCGCCTACTCGTTTCAGGGCAAGGAGAGCCTGGTTCCAGTAGAGGGATGAGGATGGTTTCAGGCGATGGCCTATGTGGTTTGTGAGCCACTCCCCTAATGAGGTCAAAGATGCTCTAGGAAGACCCAGAGCTGCTGACACCGACTGGCGGAGGGCGGGCGCCCATTGGGGCATGGGGGTCGCGTCCCAGCAGACAATCGGCCTTAAGAACTTCAGGAAGATTGTGGTGGCGTGGGATCGCGTGTCCAGAAGCCCCAGGCCCCCTTCATTGCAGGGTTAGGAAATGGTTGAGAGGGCCATTGGTGGATGTTTTGAGCCCCAGATCCAACAGCGGAGGAGTACATTGAGCCGCGTATAAAAGGCATCTGTGAATGGGCAGACATGCGCTAGGAACCAGACTTTGTAGAGGAGGAACACATTGGCCATCAGAGCTCGACCCTGGGGGGGTGATGTGCCATTGGTTCCAGCTGGCAATCCTGGAGTTAACTGCTGTGAGGAGCAAGTCCTCATTGTCTTTTAGCGCAACTCCTTGCTGGTTGGTGAGAACGCCCAGGTGACGGAAGGTACCGCACACAGGTTCAATACCAAATGGTGGGGGGAAGGTGGGGGAGCCGACCTGTACAACTGTTGTCTTGAAGGTGTTGGCCATGGCGTTGGACGCCTTGGTGTACCTCTCAATGGTCACAGCAGCGAGGGCAACATACCCAGGGCAGCCAAATGCAATGGCGGTGTCATCTGCAAATGCCATGGTGCAGGTGAGGGCTTTACCTGGGACCAGAATCCCTGTTAGCTTGTCTTGTAAGGAGGCCAAGAGGGGGTTGAGGGTGATGTTAAAAAGGATAGGGCTCAGGGGGTCCCCTTGCCGGAGACCTTGTCCAACTGGTACTGCCACTGTAAAATTCATTGGCGCCAGGACTCTAATGTGGAGCTGGTCATAGAGCGCTGATATCCAGCGCCTAGCTGCGGGGGGAGATGGAATCAGGCCAGGGAAGCATCAATATACTTCCAGGCCACCCGATCATATGCTTTCTCCATATCCAGGAGAGCCACAAAGCCATTCACCTTATAAGAGTTAGCAGTCAAAGTCACGTGAAGGTCATTATAGTTGTCCCATAACGACCTCCCTAGAATAAAACCGTTCTGGGATGGGGAGAGGCGAGGTGACACCCATTTGGTGATGCGGTTGGCCAGAAGCTTAGTGAAGAGCTTGTGGTCTGTGTTGATCAACGCTATGGGGCGCCAGTTCGCCAGGTTCTCACGGTCTGACTTCTTGTGAATGAGGGTCATGATTGAGCCTCCGGAGTCAGGGAGGACCTCGCCATTCACCAAGAGTGCAGCGAAGAGGTCGCGGGGGGTTCTGGCTATCACCGCAGGTTCCAGAAGGTACACCTCGAAGGGTATTCCATCTGGGCCTGGGGCTTTAAGCCGTGGAGATTTCAGAAGGGTTTCCATAACCTCCTGGATGGAAATAGGCGCCAGTAGAGCCTCATCAGCCCGTGGGTCAATGGGAGGCTCTGGAGCCTGCCACAGGAAGTCTTGGATGTCCGATGGGTCCACCTGGGTGGCATGGAAGAGGCTGGAGTAGAAGCGGTGTAGCTCCTGCGTGATTTCCTCCTTATCCGAAGTGGTTGTAGTGCCAATCTTCAGTGCAGTAATATCCTGCGCTGTTGACTGGGCTTCCTGTTTCTGAAAGAAGAAGTGGGTGGGGCGTTCCCATTGAGCATAGTAACGAGATGTTGTAAAGTTTGCTGCCCGTTCTTCCTGCAGTGTGAGCTCCAAGCGGGGTGCTTCCTGCGCCGCTTCCCAGTCTTCCAACCAACTGGGAGAGGGCGAAGGCTGGTAGTTTCGCTCCAGATGTCTGATTCTGGCTTCCGCCCTTTTGACTCTGGCACGAGCTGCGGTTTTCTGGGCTTTGGCACAGTTGTAAGCAACGCGGGTGATGCCCTCCTTGGTCACCGCCCATCTAGCCTTGTGGTCAATCAGGTGGGGTGGGGGAGGTGAGAGTCTCCAGGATGGTCATAGACAGCTTCTCCTTAGTGAAGGGGTTGTTGAGAAGAGCTGAGGCAATCCTAGGCCAGAACCTACGCGTCAGTCTAAGCGTGGTGGTGAGGAAAACGGTGAATGACCTGTGATCACTCAGATGGTTGTCACGAGAGATGGGAGGGGAGACGCGGCCAATTAGCAGGGGGCCAATCAGTTCCATATCTATGCGTGACGCTGACTGGAAAGCTCCTCCATCATACTGGATCCTAGTCATGCAACCTAGGCCAGACGCGGAGGGTAGAAGCGCATCCATAAAGCCACTCAGGCGAAGTAAATCCTAGAGCAACTTAATCCAGGGCGTTCCTTTGCTGCAGGGGGGTAAGAGTCACGGACGCGACTTATGATTATGTTGAAATCTCCCAAGAGGACTGTATTCCGTGGGAGATTGAGTTGGATGAGCTCTTCCAAGGGCCGGTTTTGCTCCTGACCTGCATTAGGCAGGTAGATGCTTGCAGCGAAGAAAGAGAAGTCAGGAGTGGTGAGTTTGGCCAGTATGAGGCGGCCACCTAGATATTGTGAAAAAGAATGGGTTTTAACCCAGGGATCTATAACAATAAGGGCGGCATGGTTTGTCCAGAAGGAGTTGCCTCCAAACTGTTCATTCCATGCAGATTGTTCGTGGGGGAGGATATGGGGCTCCTGGACAGCAGCGATGTCAATTTATGCTGACCTGAAGTTGCGGAGGAGGTGGGCTCTCCGCTTAAAGTCCCACAACCCATTCGCGTTGATGGATTGCAGGGCCAGGGTGCTGCCGTGAGGACTCATAGCTGTTCCTCTCCATGTCCTGGGGGGTTGCCAGCGCTTAAACCTGCTGCTGTGAGGCGGCTAGTTTTGAGTCCTTTAGCTTGACTATTAGCTGCAATCCGTGAGGAGCGTTGAGGGTTTTGAGGGGAAGGAGAGGGTGGGGGCGGAGGACCCAGTAAGCCAGCCTAGGATGCTGCCCCCACTCCGTTGCAGGGGAAGGACCTGAGGGTGCTCAATGGCGACCTCCGCGGTGTCCCCATTTGATGAGTCTGAGTTCATATTCACTTCCTCCATCACTGCAAAGGAGCCGCGCGAAATGGACTGTGGGTTGGGGTAGGACTCTTTGAGGTGGCACTTCTACCACAGGCCGCGGGTCGCCAGTCCATGCTGGTGGGCATAGCTCCATTAGGAACTGAGGGTTGATGCGATAAATCGCTGGTGGAGGGTGGTGGGGGGTGCCGCGGAGCCCTTATTGGGGGTGGCTGACGAGGGGCGCCCTGTGGGAGATGCCTTGCGCTTGGTGAGAGAGGGAGTTGACTCTGGGAGATTGGAGGGGGTGCCCACTGGAAGGGGGCATGAGCGTGAAGGTATCCCATACCAATAGTGGGGTTAGCTGTTTCAACTGCTAGGCGTAAGGCCTCAGGGGACAGGTCTTGAACGGGAACCCATTGTGTGGGTTGTGGAATTGCTGCTGCAGCCACGTGGGATTGTTTTTGGCCTGGTTTAAGCCCCTGGGTGGTGGCTAAGAAAGCTTGTTTTTGATCTGTGCAGCCACTATACAGGTGTCCAAGGGCGTTACACCATGAACACCGGGGTCACGCCTGATCTGGGTCGACAAAAAATCTCAGGGCATGCCCCAACTAACGCCACATGAGGAATAACCTCAATGTTGCGGGATACAGTGGGGGAGGGGATGAACGACGCCCTAGCAGTGCCAGCTCTTTATGTGGGAGCATAGTAAGAGGGGATGCTAAAGTCCACTGAAAGAACAGACCCAAACTCCATTAAACCACGATGGAGCGCCAGTTTAAGAGACTCAGGATCAACAGTCGTTGGTAGGTTGGAAAAAGTAACCCATAAAATTTTCTCCAGGTGAGAGTGTGTGCGGGAGATGCAAAGAGATCCACGCAGAATAATGACCTGGAGGGTGGCAGCATGGTCAGCAAGGGCAGCTTCAGTGAAGCCACATCGATGTAGTGGCCCTCCACTGATTCATGGATGATGGTGTTAGTTGGAAATGTCTCCGTGATTGCTGCAAAGTATGAGAAGTAATCCTCCATATAGAATTCAACAGGGTTATGCCCATAATATAGGCAAATTGCGTGGGAGAGGGTTGAGCGAGGTAGAGCTTTTTGCGCTCTAGTTTTGGCCCATTTCTTCTTAACATCAGCAATAAACGCCACTTCACGGGGATTGGCTTTGGGTAGCGTTGGTGCCAGAGGTTTTTGCCACGCCCCAGTGGCTCCTTTGGTACGTTTGTGTTTGCTTTGGGCTGCAATCGTGGGTTGAATGCAAGCTGGTGGTTTGGACAAGTTTACAGAGTTCCCCTGTTGCTGGAAAGTTCCAGCAGTTGCTGGAGTCATATTGGATTGAGGGGCAGATTGTTGGGCCTCGCTAAATTGGGGAGGCCCATCCAGATTGGGATTAACTCCATCCAATTGGGAGGAGGGCGATGTTTCATCACCATCCCAATCTATTTGGGTAAATTCAGCCCGAGCATTTGCTATGATTTCGTGGGCATAACTCACTGACTGATTGGTGAATTGGTCATTTTCAGCATATGGAGATAAAGTGCCAACTTGAGAAGTGCCGATTATGGGGTTTAAATGGGATGGGTGAGATTGGAACTGGTGTGAAGTTCCAAAATCCGAACCATTTGAATCCCCATTGGGAAGAGTAGATTGTCCCAATTTGGTGCTTAGTGAACCAGAATGTGCGTCTAATCCAACCTTACATCCAAGGGTTTGGGGGCCAGGTAGCTGGGTATCGCCCCTCATGGGGGGAGCCAGAAACACGGCGTCAGCAATAATAGATGGGGCTGAATTAGCTGACACAATGGGGGAGGTGAATGCCTGGATGGGCTGAGTTGCATTCAACTGAGCAGACGCCATTAAAACAGCGTGGGTGATGGCCTCCTTGGTTGGAGGGGGCCCAGCGGGTTGGTGGGAGGTAGCGCATGCAGAGCTGTTGGGCGTGCATGTTGCAGAAGTGCGATCAGGTGAACTGGCGCTAGTTGAAGTAGCTCCAGGTTGGGGGGTGGTGCCTGCTTTCACAGCCGCTGCTTGAGAGCGGGTGATTCTGGTTGACCCTGAGGTGGTTAACCGGGGGTTTCTTTATTTGGGGGTGTTGCTGACTTGTTTGTCTGAGCCCGCGGGTTCTTTTGCGAGATTTCCCGCCATAATTGCTAATAGTTTTCATAAATCTCTTTAGTGGAGCTAAATTTCAAGGCTGAATTGATTTTGAAAAAGTGATGCTTAACAGAAAAAGTTATCAATTTTATTTTTATTTTATGAAAGTACATTTTATCTTATTTTATTTTATTCTCTTTTATCATCTTATCTTATCTCATCATTTCTTTTTTATTTCTTTTCTTTACTTTTATTTTTATTTATTTTGTTTCTTCTTATTTTATTTTCTTTTCTTCTTGATTTACTTAGTTTCTCATATTAAGGCATTGGTAATGTCCAGCCCAGTCAGCTTGCCTTAAATGATAGAAATTTACTTATATCAAGGTGAGAATTGGTGTTTGTGTTTTAAGTCCTGAAATCAAATCCCAGCTATTTAATTTTTTCTCTAGGAATGTAACATAGCACTAAATTTTGCTCATATCTCCAACCTTATATTACTATATTCTATATTTTTTGATAATTGAACTTTTTACTTGAGTATGTGCTTATTTTGTAATGTTATTTCAGCAGGAAGAGCCACTACTTATTTCTTGTCTATTGCCTGTGAGAGTTTATTGATAGTCTTTAAGTATTCATTAGCACCTTCTGTGGCTATGCCTCAGACCTCCTTTTGGGATTTTTATACCTGGAATCATGGCACTATCTTTGAGAACATAATGTCAAGTTACAGAAGTAAATTGTTAATTTTGATGCGCACTAAGATAAAATTGGGCTGTAAGTGTAAGTACCTGAACACCCACATTACTAGAAACAGACTACAAGACTGCGATCCACCTCTAAGGGGTAAATTATTTGAGATAGGAAAGGTGTTCAGGTTTTCTGTAATGGTGATAATGAGTGTGAGGTGTTTCTAGCACTGTTTAATATAATACTTTACACATTTAAACAGAATTTTCACTCATTAATTCTCTTATAATAGAAGCTAACAGGTGTGACCTTTCCATGGCCTTAATCTTTAGCAGCCCATTGTACAATACTTTAATTTAAAATAGAAAATCAATTTAAGTAAAACTTTTTTAGGCATAATCTAAAGAAAAATAACTCAGCACCATACTATTGGTAAAGTTATGGGTTTCAGGGTTTACAGGAGGGAGTTGGCATAGACTAGTAACAATGACCAAAATTATAACAATTACTCACTCAAAGGATCTGAACTGAGTCACAAATGCTAGGTTTCAATTTATGCATAATAAATATAATATAAAATACACTTTATTGGTAGAAATTTTTTCAGAGTTAAATGCCACTTTGGCTCCACCAAACTTAGTATCATAATTGATACCCACCATTTTGTCTTTGTCTAACTTGGGGCTTATTTGCATATTTTTTAAATAATTCCACCCAGGGTTATATCAGTTATCAATTCCAACTGAGTTACTCCTAATAGGCCTTCTGTTTGGAAGAAGTATTTGCTCTTGTTGTGAATATTTTTGTATCTTAAATTTACAATAGAGCTGTCTATTTTTGAACTTAAAGTTCAACTGAGTCAGAAATAATTTTGTTTTGAAATATATAATTGGTATGGGTGGGGATTTTGACAAGGAAAACGGCATCTATCCAGCACTATCACAGCATATCTCAGATCCCATATTTAGGCCAATGACGAAGCCCTTGGGTTAGTTCTCTTTTTAGTTCTAAGAGTGAAAGGTCTATTCATCTTGGAAGCTGCATCAGGAATCTTAGATCAAAGTACAATTTATAAGATTACTTATAGAAGCTTTATAATCTGTTAGTAGAAAATTTTGCCATAAGTTAAAAGAGATGGTATTACTATATACTCTAAGTGTAATATTATGTAAGTAAAAACTTTTTGAATAAATTTAGTATGCCTTGTTGGATTAATAGTATAGTTTATTCCTGTAAAAAAATCATAATACTCTCTAAGATTAATGTTTAACAGATTATGATTCTTTATCACTATTTTTATCCTTTTATTGAGTAGATTACAAAAAATTAGCATTTGTATTTTTAACTTGTATCTCATCCTGATACTTAGTATAAACTCTACTTAACTTATACTTTATTCTCTTTAGTATAGTTATGATATAATTTATAAATAGTATTTGAAAGAGTATATGTGATTATGCAATATATAAAAATGTAGATATTTTCTTGTAACTTTAAAATAGATTGTAGAAAAAATATTAAAAATTACTATTACATAACTTTATACTAAAAGATTTTATCTGTATATCTTAACATAAGTAAAAAATTTGAGATGATTATAAGTAGTGATTTGTAGCATATGGTTAGCTATATCAGCTCAACTTATGCTTGTGTAAAACGGTTATGACTTACTTTATATCAAGAGCACGTTATTAAAGGATCTAATATTCTTATCTTGTATGGCAAGAAATATTATTATGTCTATAAGACGAAGTGATCTAAGTACTTTTGAGACTTTCTTATTGCATTTTTTTCTTATAGCCTCATGATAGAATGTAATTCACAGTCAGATTAGCTTAAATCTCTGCAGCAAGTTAAGACATAGTTTATATAAAAACACAAGTAAAAACTTAAAAAACTCTCATTAAAGCCCTCTGATACATTTTCATTATTATAATCTTCTTTATTACATTAAACCCATAAACCTTTTTTTATCTATAGAGCTACATTGACAGAATACTTATATATAACGTGGTAGGTAGTATGTCATTCATGGAATAGAAGACCAGAATTCATTAGCATAGTAGGTATAAATAAACAAATGATTATTGCTGTTATTAATTGCCTAGAAAAACAAACCTATTAAGCATATCAAGCCTAAAAAATCACTAAACCAAACTTAAAAAAAGATCTAACCTGCAAAATCAACCGATTTGTTAAGGTCTTGGCTGCAGCCATTGGAGCTAAAAGAACATACATTCTTATCAATCAAAGAGGGGTGCCAACCTGTGGGCCTTACTTTGACTAAGATTGTGGACTTATTTATACCCCTAATTAGCAATTGGTGGCTGCTGCATTAAATTTAGCTCTGCGCTATCACTATCATGATTCCTGCTCAAATATAAGATTTTCATTTGTTAGATGGCAGGAATCGAACCCAGTCCACTGAAATAGTAAAAACCATTATTGGGGATAATCCTCAACGATAAACAAGCCCTTTTAATATTGGGGATCAACCCCAAATGATGCAATTGATAGTAATTGCCAAAATTCCCCTAATATTGGGGTTCAAAACCGATCTATGCAGCAATCAAATCCCATTTGACTGAAATGAACAACATGCCACAGAATACCCAATTGTTAAATGAGTTTAAACCTTAGCTTGGAACGCTTGGAGATTTAATAAGAAAACAACTCCTTAATCTCCCATATAATCATGTATCTAATCAAATAAACTTTACTCTCTTTTTGCCATTTGTGTTTAACTGGCCTACCTCTATTTTTTAGGGAAAGAAGATAGTTAGGGTTTACCAATCAAGGATTTTTATCCTGAGTGTAGACTTTCTTGCCAAGGAAAGTAAAAAGTTATAATCTAGCACCCAGGAACTTTGGGTTTATGGCCTAAAATAAAAGGACAAGTGGTCTGAACCCCTTAGTCCCGACAAAAACGGTGCTCCCTGCCAGGTATACACTAAGGTCACGGTGCAACTATTATTACAATGAGCAATAATGATTGAGCGTCAGATCCCCCTCTGGATCAGGAACGCATTAGCCTCATGACTAATTTACCTACTTTTTATATGTGGGATGGAGCAAAGAATACTAGACATTGAGCAATGTCAACTCAAACTTAGATATGCAACTACCAAGCTAAAAAGTGAAATTGTCAATCAACCCGCTTGTTGCCACCAAAGCAGAACTTTATGCTACCAGTGATCGGGTAGATTCAATAATTGAAGATATCAATGACTTAAAATCAGATGGATGCTCTCCACTCTCATAAATCTTCCAGTAATAGCAGTTCCTCTTCAGGTAGAAATGCATCCCCTGTGTCAATTCACGTCGTTTGACTGTTAACCCCCCAGTGGCATGTATAAATTGTTGTTCAAAGAGAAGTACAACCCAGGCAAAGAGAGTATCTTCTTTTTCTATTTTTTATGAAAGTGCTATTGATTAAGCCACCAACACCCAACGGCTCAAGCACTTAACTAATTGTCTTAGTTGTGTTTCTCAAGACATATGTTATCTCATCTAATGAATTGCCATACCTGGAATGATGGCAAGACTGCCTTGCTTTGGGAATTTGAAAGCGACCTAACTTTATCCACTCAAAAGCAGGCTTTTATGGGCATACGCTTTAATTGGGGAGAAACTGTCCTGATTACGCTCACCGTTATACCTTGAGGCTCAAATGTTGGTCCATAAAATATTTTACTTTGGATGACGCTATCACTGCCTCTTTTTCTAGAGTTTAAAAATAAGCTTAATATCTTACTTTACCCTAAAGCGGTGAAGTATAACTGGACGTCTCTCCTCCATACCAAAGAAGCCATTTTATGGATTCCTGCCAACCTACTCAAACCCACTAGGCCATCTCGTTTAAATAAGAATACTTTTTGGCCCCAAGTGTCAGCAGTTACCCATGCCGACTTGCCTACCCCCAAATTATTCTGCACTTTTTGAAAGAGAAACAACCATACTGTAGACTTTTGTTACATCTTCCAACGTAGGGCGGCAAAAGATCAATCATTATAGGTCAGGAGGTTCCCTATGCTGACGATAATTAAGTGTCTCAGGACCCTTGTACTAGCTCTAGATTATTCCCAGCACCTCAGGATGCTTTTTGCTAGCGGCGCCTGCAGAGGTTGATGTCAACTTTTCTATCCAAGGAAATAAAGATCTTCAGATTTTCTATTTTTATGTTAGTCAGTTACCCAAAAATATCTTGGAGGTCAATTCCTCTATGTAAATCCAAGCGCTGGAAGATTAAACCTTTAAAAGCACTGAACAGCCCCAAGCTTGGCCGCAGCAAAATCCTCCACTTTCTTTACTATAAATCCCCCACAAAAGTTTACTAGCTGTTAATTCTCAGTTCAGATTTTTGGTGGTTCAAGTAGAGGTAGTTGTTCATAAGGTTAAAGTCTTGGCAATAATTGACACCAGCTCACCATTAACATTATATCCTCCCAATCTATCCAGAAAACAAAAATGGCTCCAGACTTGATTCACAAAGATGAATGTGGGACTGCAGGTAATCGGACAACTAAGGCAATTGAGGCATATTCTGTCTTACCTCTCTAATTTGGAAAGCTTTTAATTACTGGCCCTGCTATCACATTAGAAGACAATAATTATGAGTTGCTTATCGGAATCCAGTTGATTCAGGAGTTCAAATACATCATCAATTATAAAGAAAAGTACCTTTCACTATTAGAGTATTGGATCTCTTTAATATTTGAACTCCCAGTCAAGAGTAAAGGAGCCCCAAAATATGAACCTGCCACCTCGAATATACATCCTAAATTTGTAAAGTTATATCAAGTCTTAGGAGAAAAAACTATGTTACCCCTTGAGGCTGTGGACGCCGAAGATGGGATCCCTCTGTATGCCCCCATCCTATTACAATACCTTCTGACTTACACGTTGTTGTGGATATGAGGATCAAGATTATCAACCCTTCTAATCAAATTTTGGATCAAAGTGGACACCCAAACCCTTCAATAAAAAAAAGCGTTGACCTGCCTGGAGATTTTAAATCCTGCCCACTGGAAACTATCTCTATTTTATCAAAGGATCTAATGAATCAAACCCTCCAATTCCCTCCTTGTTCCCCTATCACTTATGTGAAACTATGTTTCCTTGTAAATATTGCCAACATTAGTTGTTTTGGCTCTTTACAAAATTTAGGATTTGATCCTCTACCCACCATAGCACTGTTCAAAAGTAGAATAGAAGACAATCTCACCCTTAACGAACGCCAAAACTTCAAAGACCTCCTTGTGGATTATGGCGATATTTTTTCTTTGGGACCAAGTGACTATGGAAAAATCCCCAGAGTAATTCACCAAATTTAGACTGAGGCTCACCCTCTATTTAAATCTCGGCCATACCATAAAACTAAAGTTGAGGAAGCTCAAGTAGCCTTAGAGTTACAGCAACTATTATAGGCTGTGTTACTTGCGCCTTCTAAAACCTGTGGGCTTCCCGCTCCTATTAATTTGGAAGAAGGATGGTGGCCACCGTGTTGCCATGGATTATTTCTGCCTCAATTATATAACACAGAAAGATAGCTATCCACTACTGCTTATAGATAATTCCTTATACTTGATGTCAGGTTGTCATTATTTTCAGCTATATTTCTTGTCAGCGGGTACTGGCAAGTTGATTTATCACCAGAGTCGTGAAAAATGTGCCCTCATTTCAATTGGAGGTATATTTGAGCCCACTAAAATGCTTCAGGGGTTATGTAACGCCCCTGCTACCTTCCAACGCGCCAAGGACAGTTTTTAGTGAATTGAGACGTTCCTGTGTGCTAGTTTATCTTGACAATATTACCATTTTTTAGAACTTTTACCAAGCATATAGATCATCTCCAGCAAGCTTTCCAGCCGTTACAGCGAGCCTCATTAAAACTAAAGCCGCCAAAACGCTCCTTCTTTCGGAGCAAAATGGATTTTTTGGGAATAAAGTAGGTAAAGCCAGATTATCCCTGATGGAGGATAAGGTTATAGCCATTTCTAAGATGTCTCCCAATTCTCTACAAGGTGTACAGGTTTTTTGGGGGATGGTGGGATATTATCGCCAGTTAATTTCCCACTTTACTAAAGCCTCTGAGCCTCTAGTGTATTAATTGAAAAAGGGTATACCCTTCCAATGTAAAGAAGAGCAACAGCAGGCCTTTGACATTATGTGCAGTTCTATCCCATTCACCAGTACTTATTCAACCCAATTTCAATAGACCCTTTCTACTTTTTCCTAATGACAGTTATTATCTATCAGAACTATATTATCTCAGAACAATGAAAGCTTAGTGGACCATCCCTTCACCTATTATAGAAAGACCTTAACCAGAGCTGAATGCAACGATAGCATTATGAAATGTGAATGCTTGGCAGTCCTACTGGCTATTAAGAATTTTAAATCATTATTATACAGGTTTTATTTTTCAAAAATTACCAATCATGCTCCCTTGCGATGGCTACAACAAATATAGGACCTAATGGGAGGTTGGATCAATGGGCGTTAAAACTTAAAAATCACGATTTCCCATTATTCATTTACCAGGGACCATCCATCAAAATGCAGATTGCTTATCCAGGCTCCCCATATTAACTCTAACTGAATCTGAGGAGGATTGACTCTACAACCCTTTACTCAATTATATTTATGAAAAAGAATCCCTGACCCTACAAAAAGATTTACGAAAAGATGAGAACCTCTAATATAAAAATGGTATACTGTATAAGCTTGTATATCAAAATGGTTGCCCTATATATAAACCTCATCTAGGACTGACATCATATTGGAGGGACATCTGCAAGTCAGCCATGGAGGAATTTTAAAAACTTAATAGTGACTCAAGACTTAATGTTACTGGGAAGTAATGCTTGTCTCAATTCAAGATGTATTAAAGTAATTCCTAGAATGTAAAAGTCAAGACAGACCTAATCCCTGACCTCAACATCCTGTAATTCCCCTTGTGAGCCAATCCATAATATAAGTATTTATGTTTTGAGACCCCTCCCTCAAGCCTCTAATGGTTATTGGTTCCTCCTCCTAGAAGTGGATCCTTTAACTAAGTGGATCAAAGCTGTATCTTTACCCTCCACTTTGGCAAAATCTACATCCATGTTTTTATATAATCAGATTATCACCCAGCATGGGTGCCCCAACATAATTCTCCAATAACGGGCAAAATTTCTGATTATTGCTGGTGAATGATTAGCAAACCTGATGGGATCCACTCAAGTATTGTCCACTCCCTACCATCCTTCAACCAATGGAATGGTAAAGCGGGCAAATGGTACTCTGACTGCAACTATTCAGAAAGTGACTATGACAGAGCCCCTTCACTGGCCCCAATGTATGCCTAGTGAAATACTGGCCTATAGAATAATCTATCATCGGATAATTAAGATGTCGCCCTTCCAAGCATTGTATGGAAGAATCCTCAGCTGCCTTCTAAAGTGCAAGCTATATTAAATTAAGCTTCTCCAGAAGCCTCTGAAGTTACCATGCAAAGCATCGCAATGATATTATACTACTTTAGGCTCTGGCTTCTGAGAACTTATCAGCTACCACTAATGGAGAAACTAATCGTTTTAACAACAAGAATGAACCTCTTCTCCTCTTCCAACTGTGTGACCTAGTTCTATTCTAACACCATCAGCCTGGAGCTCGCAATAATATATTGGGAAAAAATTGTCAGGGCCCTACAAAGGTATATATAAACGAGTAATGAACATCAATCATGGAGGTCTCCCAGGGCACTGTGGTAAATTGCATATAGAGAAAATTCCTCCAGCCCTTTTCCCACCTGCACCAAGATCTAGGGGGGCGTTGTCAGGCACATCCAAATCTGAGATTTTCATGTGTCAGATGATGGGAATCAAACATGATCCACTGAAATAGTCAAAACTTTATTGTGGATAATTCCCAACGGGATTAAAGGTTTTTTGATATTGGGGATAAACCCAAGCTGATGCAATCAAATAGTACTCGCCTGAAACCCCCTAATATTGGGGTTCAAACCTAATTGTGCGGCGATCAAATCCCATTTGATCAATTATAACAACATGCCACAGAATCCCCAATTGGTGAATGATCCTAGGTCTTATCTTGAGATGATTGGAGATTTACTGAGAAGACAGCTCCCTGATCTCCCATATAATCATGTGTCTAAGAGAATGAACTTTAGTCTCTTTTTAATATTTGTTTAATTGGCCTACCTCTATTTATATAGGGATAAAAATTAGTTAGGATTTACCACTTTAAGGAACTTTATCCTTAGTGAAGACTTTCTGGACAAGTAAAGTAAAAAGTTATAATCTAGCACCTGGGAACTTCAGGTTTTGGCCTAAAAAATAAAAGGACAAGTAGTCTGAACCTCTTAGTTTTGACAATCCCATCTCTTAATGCCCCAAACCCTTTTTATTTTCTGAATGTGTTCAATTTTCTTAGTAAAAATTTAGAACCAATTAAGTGGCTTGCGGTCTGATTTTAAGCCTATAATCAATCTTAGAGCCTCAGTATGATATATTCAAAAATGGTCGGCATAATGAAGAATTTATAAAACATGTGATGGCTACCCAAAGGCTTTGTCTGCTGAAAAAGCTTAATTCCTGAAGCACCCTTGTATAAATATAAGAACTTTTTTTACCCAATTGTATTATGAGCCTAATATTGAGGCGTCAAAAGACGCAATCATCCTTGCCTTTATGATCTTTGACATAAACACTTAAAGCATTGATGAATAGAACTAGATTGGCAATAGTAGTATAATAATAGCGCCTCAACTTAGAAAAATTTATAAGTGCTTTATGTCACATCCCCTACAAGTCTTTTTAGTAATCAGCCAGTGCTGTAATAAACAAAGCGTTACCTGACCATCACATAGCCCTAATCTTTTTAGTACTAGTGGTGCTCAACCCAAAAAGGGGGAGCCGCCACGCATCTTTATTTGCAAATGGGTCAAACAAAGGGATTATTATAAATAAAAAATTCCTAATATGGCACCTCAGCTAACAGTCTAGGAAGCCATATCAGAAGGCGAGGAAGCTTTTTGGAAACTTTTGTCTGGCGCCTGCTTTAGCAGGCGGACCATGGTGGACAGCATTGGGGGGAGCATCAGTGACATGGGCATAAGGAGGTATAGTTGTGGGTTTTCTTCATCTATGATGCCAGCGGTGTCCTTCGCCTCAATATATTGGGCAAGTTGAAGCTCAGCAAAAGTGATGAGAGCCAGCACACAAGTGAATGACTTGATGCACCGGCGGGTTTTGGGATAATCTGGTTAAAAAAGGAAAATTTTGCCACATCAATGTAATTGCAGCTTGCTCCAAAAGTGAGCTCCTCAATTCCATAAATTTCATCCTCATCAGAATTATGGGGCAAAATTTGGGTGGTAATACCCACAACAAGGAGTTACATCGCCCAAGGGAGATGTTGTTGGAGGAGGGTGTTGGCTGGAGAAGCTGCTGCTTCTACTGCCATTTTGCTTATGTTTTTATAATTAGGAAAACCGTTTTTAGATCAAAAATGGCGGGGACACAAATTGGGAAGATTTAAAAGAATTCCTCCAGAGCAAAATCCAGCTTGACATTATATGGCTGGTCGCTATCATCAACTCATTTGAGGCACTCAAATGGATTTAGCTCATCTAACACTGGGCCAGCCACTGAAATTGGAACATAGCCCTAATCTTCTCTTCTGTGAACACCAAAGCCGAATGGAATGCTTTCAATTACAAAGTATCTTTAATTGGCATTATGGAGAATCAGATGACTCAAGAGCCAATTTTATAAAATATGTTGAGGCTGATGGGAAAGGAAAATCTCATAAATGGCGCGCTGTCTGACCAGATGCTGCCAAATCTTATATCCTTAAATGTGTTTATGATTATGAGAATCCTTGCAAATGGCGCTCTGGACAACCAGATGCCGCCAAACACAATCTTAATAAAAAGGGTGACGAGAATGGAAATCCTCATAAATGACACTCTGGCCAACCAGATGCTGCCTTCTCAAGAGAGGCTGGACAAGCCCCTTAGAAATGGCAAACTGGAGAATTAGATGCCGCCAATCTTTTTTAATTAATTTGATTTTTAAAAGTAAAAAATTTCAACAAGAGAATGTTCTTTGAGAAAATTTTTAATGCAAAAAATGCAATAAAAGTTTTTCTAACTGAAACGGTACCCATGCCATGTTCTGGAGCAGTCCTAGTCATATAAATTGAGGGTCCAGATCCCTAGGTTTATACCAACCATTGAGAAGTTGTCTGAAGACTCCGTGGAGAACAAGACCCACTCTTCCTAGTCCCTAAATTATACATTTAATCTGGTGAAGTTGCTCAAAGAAGCTTCTTCTTCTTCTTTAATATCTCAAAAAAACTAGTAAATACAGAAAATAAATCTTGATATTTGAAAATCAACTTATTAAAAATCTCAGAGAAACTGCTCATGGTTTATACTTGAGGCTTGACAAGACCATTGCGTCCTTGTATGCAATTTCAGGAGGTCAGTCCCTCCTGCTTGGCGCTATTATAGTCCTTCTATCATCCAGAATTTCATAGTCAGGAGTTTCCCAAACAATCAGATCCAGGATCTTACATCAGGGTTATCCTGCTTGTGCGCACTTACTTGGGCCCTCTTACCAAAATGCTTAGTGGCAATTTTCAGGAACCCTGTCCTTCACATTAGACGAAGCTCATTTAACATAATATCTTTGTTTCTAGATATGGTGGATAAATCTTCTTAATGAGCTTTGCCTGCGTTGTATGAATACTACCATGTTTCTGATAGTCATCTTCTCTCTTCTGTTACTCACGAAAAAGGCTATTCATTTCCTCCCCTCTTGTGGGCATGCCCAACTATAATCCCATTATAAGCAGCTCTCACCAGAATTCCAATAAGCCCTAACTTCTAAGGAGCTAAGAGCACTACAGCAACAGTCTCCCATATAAGACTTCTTCCTAGTTAGCCGCTGCCTCAGGAGGAACCGCCCCTGTGTCACTCCAGATAGCTCAATCAGTGGCCACCCTGCCCAGACACCTGTCTGACTGGTTTACTGAGATGTTGGAAACCCAGTTGGCTCTTCTTCCTCCATGAACAAATGTCTCCAATTGGTCAAAAGAGCGGCCACGCCCAATGAATTTCAAAACGTGGTTTGGTTTTCCCTATGACCCTCATTCAGTGGAAGCTGTCAGTTATGGAGTACAACATTTTTACCAAACATTGGCCAAGGCGGCTAAAGTCACCTCTTCCCAGATTGCACAGATGTTCTGCCAGAACCTCCACCCTAAAATCTTACCGCAACGGCTGTCACTTTTCTGGGAGCTATCTTTGATGAGGAAATCTCAGTCATGACCTAGGTGGAGGGTAACTGGCGTTAGATCAGGAAAAGTATCACCCCGCATCACAATATGAGAAAGTTCTGTGGCTGCCACGCCAAGTCTGAGCCTATCTCCAGACCTTACAGGAGCACTTACAAGGTTCACCCTGAGGCTCTGCCAGCAGCATGACCACCTCCTAACCCCCAGAGTGTGCGCTTCCAGTCTTAACTACATTTTCTGAAAAACCCCACGCGCGTCTCAACTGTCAAAAAAGTAAATCTTTTATCAAAACTTTAAGTCCATTTCCATTTTAGATTGTTGGAAATAAGTATATGGGGTGAGGACAAACTCTGGGCTTTTAGACACAGGGGAAGAGGACATCTATCTAGACGATGGGTTGGTATGAAGAATGAAACTGGATATGAAATGTAAGGTAAATGTTACACTAGCTGACACCTCCAAATCAGTAGCTTATTGGGGAGTTGTGCCCCGGGTGATGGTACAACAAGGAGCTCACAAGTTTCAGGAAGCAGTCAGTACTATTGGAAACCTGCTTCACCCCATAATCTTCGATATGAAGTGGTGGCACAAGTACTCCCCTCAGTTAGTCTGACAGAGCGCCTGTTCATTCTGCACCCAAAAAGATCAGCATCCAGTAGCAAAAGATTTCTTCACCACTGGTGAAGTGAAGTATGGGTGAACGGTGTGCTTGGGCATAAACTTGTAATGGGAATCCCAGAAGAGTTCAAAAAATACTCCCACCTGTTCCAGAAGAAGAACGCTCCATCAACCTCACCACATGTGCCTTCCCCTTTAAGTTCAAGCTCAATAATGATGCGGAATTTCTAAAGGGTTGCCCATCAACTGCTTGATCCCAAATGTGAAGGCAGCCCTGGAAGAGTATGTTAAAGAGATGCTGAACGATTTATAATTGTACCCTCTAAGTCTCCCATGGTTTCACCCATATTCATGGTTCCCAAATCAAGTGGCGAGCTTAAATCATATGTAGATTACTAGCAGTTGAACATGATAACTGAGTCTGAACCATATCCCATCCACTGAGGGAGTCCATCTCCCAATTGATTTATGGGATTCAGATATTCATTAAGCTGAACCTGGCCAAAGCGTTCACCAAGCTCCAGTGATTCCATAGCAACAACAATACACAGCCTTCATGTGCCACTTGGGGTGTTCATATACAAGATGATGTCTTTTGGTGTTAAGAGTGCCCCAAGGTATTCTAATATACAAATGACAAAGTCTTTAGCAACCTGATCACAAAATGAAGTGTAGGATACATGGACGATATTCCCATATTCCTCAGAACCAAAGAGGAGCACAGGGGCGGCGTTATGGGCGTGCTGGAGGCTCTTGACAAAAATCCTCCATTAAAAGCTATCAAAATGTGAGTTCAACAAGGACTCTGTCTCTTTCATGAGGAAAGAAGATTTTTCATAAAGGGACAGTCATATGCCCTAACAATTGAAGAAAATGAAGTTATTTGGACATCCCCTACAGATAGGGCTTGAGTTATGAGTTTTTAGTGTGTTTAACATTCTGCAACAATTTGCCAACGATCTATAAACCACAGCTCCTTTGACCCATCTGATATAGCAGGTGCCATTCCAGTGGGGAGATGAGGGGTACATTGCTATCTAAGCCATTAAGGAGATCCTTATGAATGCAACTGTACTTGTCCACCTGACGCCAGATGATCTTTTATGATGGAGACCAATGCCTTGAGCTTCACAATTGGGATGGCTCTTCTGCAGGAGGAGTAAGATGGGGTAGATCAACCTGTAAGCTACTTTAGTAGAAGAAAGCTGCTCAGAGAGATAAACTACCCTTTGTACAATAAAAAGCTCCTGACTAATCTCTCAGCCCTGAAGAAATGTCAGCATCACTTGCTGTATTCCTGACACCCAATTTCAATTATAATATGCTACTGCGACCACAAATTCTACAAAAGCCCAAAGCGCATGAACCAATGCCAGGCTTGGTGGCACCTCGAACTGATGTAGTATGATTTCAAAATCATATATAAGCCTAGAAAGAGCAACAACCTCCTGAACCTCCTATGCAGAGACCTGGGAATGATAAACTCCAAAAGAGGAGCTGGATGCCTCAACATGGCAACTACGTTGCTCCAAACGTGTTCACCGCCATCTGAAATGCCTCTCACAAACTGATAGATAAGCTTCAGGTAAGTAATGATGCTCAGAGCATGGGGCACACTCTGGAAGGACCTAGAGGAAGGTCAATAACAAACATCACAAGTTTTACTAGAAATAGAAGGGTATCTTCCTCCACAAAAAGGCGCCCATGGCTTCTTTAAGTTTTCTTCAAATTTATAAGATGATTCCTTTGAAGGTAAAAAAATTATTATTCTTAATAGCACCAGGGGAATATCCTAGTAGAATTTATGTCTCTGGGGCAATCTCTTGGCAGAAAAGAAGTCGTTGCAAAGGCAAATCTGCTAATCAAGCGGGATAAACTTCTAGTCAGGGCTAGGCAATCTCTTAGCTTAATAGAAGATTTTGCAAGAAGATTTCTGTTAAAAATGCGGGTAGATATCTGCTTATGGTGCAGGCAAGATCTCTTCTTAACGTGCAGGCAAAATCTAGGTAAAACTATGGAAAGGTGAACGACAAAAGATGTATTAGATAAAGCGTAACTTCATTAAAAATTAAAAAGTACTTTAAATAGTACCAGAATGAATCAAGAATAAAATAAAATAAAAGAGGGGATTTCTATATGATAAGAGATAGGCGTATACTTTGTGTAAAGGCTGAGTAGATTTTGGGAATGTAGGAGGTAATGGCACAATCCAGGTTCAGAGTTGAAGTAGATCAGGCTTCATTGTTAAGAGCTGGACTAAGATTAATAGAAGTAACATATTTAAGTGGTTTCCATTATCTGCCATTGGGAAGCCGATAGGTGTTAAAGCATAATGTGGAATAAGGGGGTTGAAGGTGTGAATGAAGGAGTGGAACACTAGTTGTAACTTTGATCTTCGTATCAAGATAATATTATGTTTCTTCAGGCATCCTTCCCTATATATCAGCCAGTGGAGCATTAAAAGGTTATTTATCCCAAATTTTTAACTGTAATTTGAAAATATTAAACATATAATGCTATGAGAAATAAGGTTATTAATCTCAGGCCTTAATCCTGATAAAGCATTTATTGCCAAATAAATAATAGAAATATAGGCCAAAATTGCCTAAATAAAGAGATACATTGCAAGCCCAAGGTCAAGGCTTCACATCTACTATTTCAAATCCTGACAATACCCCTTCAAGCCTTGACGGAGGGTGAAAATGGTTTTGCCAGTGTTGGCCAACCTTATAAGTGTATTAACTACCAAAGTTGGGATGGAGGTGATAACCCAAGATAGTTGAGTTAAGTGTAGGCCTAGAAAGTAAAAGTTGGATCTCAGTCTCAAAATTTGTAGGCAGTCAATGGTATGACGGTATATCACATAAATTTTATTCACCTGGAAAAATTTGATTTTAAAGAGGTGGGAATCCCAAGGTTTGGTTAATCCACCCCGCTTAGAAATGTCAACTTTCGTTTTGTCATTAAAATGTAAGAGCTGAGTGTGAGGATAAATGATATTCAGTTTTAGCCTAGTCTATAAAATAGAGCTCAGCGTTGCAATTCTTAAAGTGGTACACATTCTTGCCAAGATAGTTGAAGCAAGGGACCATCTAGTACTAAAAAAAAAAAAGATAGTTGAAGCACCAGATTGAATATTGAGATAGACAAAGGACAGAGGTGCTTAGCTGCTCATTATTATTTCTGGTAGATGGGAGTAATGTTGAAGTAGAGGGGAGAAAACCAATTATGACAATAAAGCAGTAAAAATATACTGTATAAACATCTTCAACTGAACCTGCAGTTGAGTCTAAAAGCTGCACCAGAGATGGAGAGAATGATCCATTACAGGGAGAAATTTTGGGATCCTCTTTAGGAACTTAAAGGATATATTTAAAAGCAAGGGAATGCTTGGTAACTGGAGACCAGGCCAAAAATTAAGTTTTATAATGGGTGGTTAATTTTTATAATCAAAAATGTGAAAACAACTTGTAATAAGTCATTTAAAATTAATGAATTTGGCCTGAAGTTTTAGATTCTCGAGGCCCAAGATAATTGCAGATGGAAGATATTCACAGGATAGGTTTTGGTAAACTGTTGCCAAATCAGATTAAATTTCACAAACATTGAGGGCTCTGAAAGGAAATTATCCAAAGTAAGGGTCAAAAATGGCAAGGGGAAAGCAGTTGAGTTAAATGGGCCAACCAACACAAAGATGAGGAGTTTTTGATTTTGGCCTCACCTAAATTCAAGATAGAAGCTGAGCAGCTTGTAAATGTTTCTATAGGCATGATCAGTCACCATATAAGAAATCGTAAAGTCAACAAATAAATCATGTAACAAGGGTAACAGGCTCAGAGCACTTCTTTGCGTAAAAGTAAAAAGGCAGTTTGGAGGCAACTTATTAAAAAATTCTAGAATTGTTTTTAGTTTTATCAGGAAATGTTAATATGATGACGTTGGCAAAAAATCTAAAGTTTTTAGTAAAAAATAAAAAATAATGACATTAAAAAGTTTCATTTTAGATTAGTGATAGGAGGGGATGATACCCCAGTGGTAGAATAGGGACCTCTACCGCTGCCTCCCTGAATTCAATTCTGGTAGAGGAACTTTGGGTAGGGGATGACTATGACTGTGTTGGCGTTGCGCACCAAAGCCCTAAACCAGGATAGCGAATAGCAAAGATGGTCTTGGAGTTCCTGGCCTATCATACGTCGTGCATGGAGGTTTTCCAGAATTTATCCTCCTTTCCCATTCATTTGATTTTCCCTCAATCGGTGCAGTATCATCCTCAGGTCAGCCCACCTCATATAAAATAAAAAGAATAGTGGTAGAAAAGGGTAATTTGGTCTCAAGGGTCTTGCTTAGCTAAATCAAGGAATTTGTTGAGATTTTCGAATTGTCTTAACCAAGGAAATAAATTTAGAGCCAAATCATATTTGGTTCAGCTAGCTTGGATGAGCAGCTGTAAGCTTTGGCGTCAGGAAACAGAGCGGCGAGACAGTCAGTTGTTTTAGCTGCTTCATTTAGTTCATTGGGAAAATCTGGCACAGCCCCAAAATTAAAATAAGCATTTTCTTGCTGGTTTTCAGTGGCTTCAACTTTAGTGTTAGGCAGCAAGGAGCTTTGGCATTGGGAGACAAAGAAAGTGCTGAGAATTTTGGTTTCTTGTACTGATTTCAGTGCTAGAACAATGAGGAGCATCCGCGCAGAGGGAAAAAAGGGGCACCAAGACATTCAAATGAGTTGATTCAACTTTGGCGTCATAGCAGCAAAGAGCATTGGGAAACAAAAGGTGAGACAATAATTTGGTCCTGATACTATATCTGGCACATCAAGTGATTCTTCTTGGCCAAACAAGAAATTCAAAATTTTCTTGAACTTTAGCATCAGTAATATATGATTTGTCAGCTGTAGTGGGCTCAAGTTCTTCTCAAAGCTCTTCAGTAAAGTATACTGGAGATAGCGCTATGGAACTTTGCTGGGTCAAACTAACTTTATCCTTGTAAATAGTAATAAAATTATTCTGCTCACTTCAGAGTTGTTGTTTTTGCTCTCTACAGTGGGAAAAGCCATAAAGATATGATTATAAGGAGGTATGTTTTTAACTTCACGTCCTAATTTAAGGCTACTTTGTAAGTTTGACGTCAGATTTCACTGATATCTTGTTCAATCCTCTGGTAAATAAATTTCTAATTATTAAATGTATCCTTGATTTGAGAAAATCTTATCAGGAAGTTTGTGAGCCAAGCAAGGTGGTAGGCCTCTTCACCCAACAATTCTTCATACAATTGGGCCTGTTCAATTAAATTAAAGAATGTTGCATCTTGACTTATTGAGCTGACCCTTTGGTGTATACTCATTTTCTTATTGCTAGTATTGTCCATTTTTATGATATGTTTTCACAAGGTAGCCATGGAAGGGACCTTGCAGAAAGCACCAGTTTGAGTTTTTCTTTTAAATTCTGTCAGACAATTACAAGTCTGATTATGTAATAAGAGTGTTTTGGTTCAAAATAAGGACAAAAATAAGGACAAAATTGGCCAAAAGACCTTGGCCAATTCTTGGTAGAACCCTTTGAATCAGTGCAATACTATTATTAATAATACTTAGCAAGGTAGCATGAGTTTAGGTAGTCAGATTGCACCTATAAGTGGCAGAATCAGGGGAGTCCATCCGAGGTTCCCCCATCCCATTAATCATTTTATTTAAACCACCTATGCGGGGACCACCCCTTTTATAGCCTTAAAGGGGGTCAATAGGTGTAAAAATTTTCCCCACAATGATTGGTTCAGATATATAAACTTCTCTCCTAACAATATAAACTTACTTACTATTAACCCTTCATTGGCTATTCTATTGAAGTGAAGCGAGTTTTGTGAGGTCTTTAGGTCGAAACCCTAAATTCCTAATTTGTACATTACTAAGCTAATCCAATCTTTAAGCTTCAACACAACTAATATCAAGCATCAAGATATTGAGAGGGGTCACTTCTTAACCCCCAGGCGGCTGCTAATAAAAACTTTATATAAAAACTAAACTTTTTAGTTACTTTATTATTATTTAGTTATTATAAAGTGGTCAAATAATACCAATAATTATTTATCCCCGCAGTAGATAATCAGATTTCTCCTGCAAAAATTTGTTGGGATTTAGGTTCAAAACGCACCAGCGAGAAACTTAAAAGCCTAAAATACAACAAGTGCTTCTCACTACTAGGGTAGTCCACCACAAATCATTTATCAAAAATGGAGGGTGTTGGGTAATAAACCCTTGTAACCTCCCCACTGCCTCTATCTTGGCTAGATGTTTTGGCTCAGCAGTTAGATGCGCTCTATCTTGACTTGAAACCATCAAACAGTGCATATGCCAACCCTCTCATGAGGCTTCTCCAATTATTGCTAAACCCCCTTTCCGAGATAAATTTACCCCAGGTGAGGGTAACATTGCCTCATTTCTCTATGTGTATGAGGCTGTTATGGAAGGGGCAACCATTCCACAAAAAGTAAAGCACATCCTCTCCTGTCTCAGCCACTTTACTCAAGAGGTGATGGTATCTTATATGGAACCCTTAGAACTTGGTCCAAGGTAAAGAAAGCGCTCATTGAGGATTTTGGTCCACGCAGAGCTTGCAAAGACAAAAACAGGCTTATATGTGCCTTGGTCTGAAAGAGGGATAGTCAATCACCTCTTTTGTTGAGCGATTCTTTAATGAAGCTCAACCTTTGTTGTTGGCCAAAATGCTCCATCTTGACGATGTTATTCCTGCTGCTTTGGATGGATTGGCGTCTCATTCTTCTTTGGCAATGCATATCTCTGCTGTCAAGCGCTCCTCCAAAATATACAGGTTATCAAGGAGGCCTTGTTAGTGGCGGCTGACTATTTTGAAAGTGATACTATGCAAGAAGCTCTGAGGCAAAAATCTACTATAATCCCTCCAACCTCTTCTATGACTGTCTCCCAATGAAAATCTACTCCTGCTGAGCTGCCGCAACGAGATATTCCTCCCCACTGTGAAGATAGGCATAGGATACTAGCAGCGACGGGGCAGCGCTCCCCTCCATCTTTAGATCCCAAAGTACAGGTGGTGAAGTTAGTTTCACTTTGCCCTGCTCTCCTCTTTCATCAGAGCGGCCTTCCAAAGTGCCTCAATTGTCAAATAATGCCAAGGCAATATCTCTATCCCACTTGACATCTCCTTTGGCCATCTCTAGCTCAAAACCTTTAACTATGGGGCAGCCCAAACCCCCTACGTCAACGGCTAAATGTAAAGCCATGCCCATTAAAACATCTCCACAAAAGGTTACCCAGGTTATTTGAATGCCCCAGGACCTCCCCTGCAACAAGGGAAGCCCTGACCTTACCTCACAAGCTTTGGAATCTTTTTCATGCATTGAGAATCCCTCTGACGACGAATCTGATTGAAGTTGTGAAAATGTTGGTCACTATGTCTTAGGAGCCCCAGGTGAAGTGGAGATACCCGATAGGTTGAACCCTAATATAGTGGACATGGGTAGGATCTTCCACCAAGCTTATCTCCGCCAAGTGTTGAGGAGTTTTTACGGTTATTGACACTGCCAGTGAAGGTGACCAGCTCATTTCCACCTTGATTTGACCTATCAGTTGTTCATACCCTGCAGTCTATCCAGTAGAAATACCCTGAGAACGCTAAAAGACTTGCCTCTACTTTTCATCTAAAAGAGGTCCTCGCTCTTTCCCCCAACTTGGAGGGATCATTAACCAAGGTGGAGGTCGTTGTAAATGGATTGCAGGTTAGGGATATTCTTGACACTGAGTCCCCAGTGAACGGTGTGTCATTAAAGCTCACAAAAAAATTAAACTGGCTCCCAACCTCAAATACAATCAAGAATTTGGAACTGCAGGCCCAAATAACACCTGCGCCATCGTGGCATACTCTTCTCTGCCCATTCGTTTTGGGAAAGTTCATCTTGCAGCTCCAGCGGTGGCCATGGCTAACAATATTTAAGATATACTTATTGGTACTCAGTTCATTCTTGAATATGAAGTGATTATTACTTAAAGAAGGGTTATCTCTCCCTTCTTAACTGCGAGGTTCCCCTGATTTTGGCCAATGAGGAGCTTAATAAAAAAATTATGTTTGCACAGTTAATTAACCCTTTTCCGCCTTATATTAAATTATACCAAAGCATGCTTACATACAAAAATGTTGCCTCAATCAGTGACGCCCTGGAGGGAATCCCCTTCTATTCTTCTGAAGATGTCAAGAGAGCGTCTATAACTCTCCAGTTCCAAGTGAGGTGGTGCGCGGTGCACAGCCACAACACCAGGGAACTCGTCATCAGTAGTATTAAAAAGATAGTACTGCAGAGGGTGCTATAGCTAAAGATACACAGGGCAAGGGTGTTCATCACAATATATATTGATGAGAAGAAAACAAACACCAAAGCTTGGGTGGACCCCAAAGAGGAGTCCATATCCAAGTGGTGATCTGGGCTGAAGGGCTTGGGTGCCTCATTCTGAAGAGGACCAGGGTGTCCCAGAGGTGCATCAACTTTGATCATTCTTTTGTGCAAATATAATGTCTGATGTTGTTAGAGACCTCCCCAAAGAGATCCGTGCACATGCTACCCAATTTAACATAAAAAATGTGAACTAACGGGATTTTTATTAAAGGGAAGATGATTAACAAGGAAGGTTGGCATCAAGGAATCATACTTAAGCAGTGGTGGGGGAACCATCAATTGGTGGAAATTTTGCTAAGCCCAGGTGCACCAATAAGTGCTCGCTTCCATCCAACAGGGTGCTATACTTAGAAATCAACTAAACTCGAGTGATTGAAGCCAAAACCAACCCAAGTTGGAAATTTTTAGTAAAAAGGGCTTTGAAACCTCAATCTCTGAGAAGCTAAAGCTAACCATAACTATTAATCTTATAACTGGTACATTTTAACGCCCCTGCTGTAACGCAGGGATGAACTTCTCACACATCCCCAGAACCAACCTGGGCATATATCTTTTTAACACAGCTTTAGTCCAGGGTAAGTTTGAGGTCAGAAAGGCCTGCCAACTTCAACTTCTTGGCTTCCTGACGATCAACTTGATCCTTACAGTTAGTCCCCTAAATTATGTCATCTAACATGAAAGAAGAGGTGGTCATCAAGGCTGGGGAACAAAGGGTAGTTGACACAAAGATTACCTTGCAAATCCCACACAACTGCCTTCTGCAACTAATTAACAGAGTTAGTCCTTTGGAGCCCAGATTTTTGCCAGACGTGCTAGACCCCGCCTATCAACGACCTGTTAACCTCCTGCTAGGGAATCTCACCAAGAAGGATATGGTTGTAAAAAAGCATCAGGAGGTTGGAAGAGGCGTGCTGATTCCCCTTGAGGTAATAAAACAGTTTTACTGTATTAGGTCTATGGCGGATATGGGCTTACCTGACAACCAGTCTTTATGTACCCTATTTTCCATTTATATCTCCAATGAACTAACTCCAGCTGAGCTGGATAAAAGTCCACACCCATCTTGAGGCCTACAGCGACATTTTCTCCAATTATGACACTGAATATGGGCTCATGAAGGGTTGGACTCATAAAATTGACGTTGGGTTGCTCAACCCATCTGCTCCAAACCCTACCGCAAATCCAAAAATGTGGAGTTACAGATGCAGGCGGAGCTGAAACAGCTGCTGGACGCTGGGTTGCTGATGCCTTCACAAAGCCCTTGGTTGTCCCCTCTTCTACGGATAAAGATGAAAAATGGAGGTCATTGGGTATTTATGGACTACCACAAATTAAAAAACCTTATGAAGAAAGATAGTTACCTATCCCTCGCATTGATGATGCTCTAGCCCAACTCTTTGGGTCTAAATTTCTTTTCGCTATGGACTTGGCTAGCAGGTACTTGAGGATGGATCTTTCTCCACAGGATCAGGAGAAGTATGCCCTTATCTGCAGTGAGGGTTTGTTCCAACCCACTTGGCTACCTCAAGGGTTGTGTAATGAGCCTTAAACCTTCCAGTAGGCGATGGATCACATTATTCAGGACTTTAAGCTGAGCTTTGTGATTGTCTTTCTCGATGACATCTAGTTCTCTCCAAGATCTTCAATGAGCACCTCACGCACCTAAAGGAAGTGTTCCAACGCTTGTGTGCATCTAAAATCAAGCTGAAGCCCTCCAAATGCACGTTCTTCCAGAAGAAGCTGGATTTCCGTGGGCATGCTACCTCTCAAGGTGGGATTCAACCCCTCCAAGACAAGGTAAAAGCAATATCAAAAATGCCTTCACCTAAAACCATTCATGACATCCAAGTATTTTTAGGCATGACGGGGTATCACCATCAATTCATCCCCAGATTCGCCTATCTCAGTGAGCTCCACGTCCGCCTCCTAGCTAAGAGCACACCATTCCATTGGAGTGCGGAAAAAAGGCTGCGTTTGAGACCCTGAAGAATTTGCTACAACAATGGGTGATCCTCCGCCACCCTGACTATGACAAATCCTTCACGTTAATTAATGATGTCTCTGACTACGCCGTTAGAGCTATCTTGGCTCAATTGATGAAAATGGGGTTAATCATCCCGTGTCTTATTTCAATAAGACGCTTTCAAAATCAGATCGCAACTATGCGTCACTGAAAGGAGTGCCTTGCTATCTTACTCGCTGTCTAATACTACCGCCCTTTTCTATATGGGACTTCATTTAAAGTGGTTACCAACCACGCCTCTTTAAAGTAGTTATATACTATGAAAGATCCCATTAGGAAGTTGGCTTGCTGGGCTCTTAAGCTCCAGCACTATGATATGAACATTGAGCATTAAGCTGGGACGTGCCATATGAACGTTGATGAGTTGATGAAGCTGCCTGTCCTTCACCTTGACATTAGTTAAGCAGAGAGTTTGCATGATCTCCTAATGACTCCTGAAGCTTGGGCTGATGAAGATGAACCAGTACAGAAGATGTTAGCATGGCACTCCCGCAACACAAAGGTGGAGAGTGGGAAGTTATAAAAAAGTAGGAGTAAATTAATTCCTATCTCCGGCTGTCAGAGTGAGTATCTGTCATCTTGGAGTCTCACACTATCATGGGGCAAGGTAGAGTACTCAAAACCTATTAGTGGGTAAAAGAGCGGTACTACTGGGAGGGCATCATGGAAACCATAGCTGTAGTCTAGGATGCATGCCTGACCTGTAAAAAACAATCCATCTTCAAGACCCGATTTCAGTATCAACCTATGAAGCCCCAGCAACCCTTTCACACCATAAGTTTGGACGTGGTTGGCCCTTTCCCTCAGACTACAGTTGGCATTTTCTATAAATTGGTTAGTATTGATCATTTCATTAACTGGGTAAAAGCTGTTGCTCTTCCCGCTCAGACTGCTAAAGCTACGACCACCTTCTTGCACCAGTATAAATTCACCTGGAATGGGTGCCCCCAGGTCCTCCTATGCAACAATGGAAAAATTTACCTCCAGAGTGGTAAAGCTCCTCGCCACATTTATGGGAACACAAAAAACTCTTTTCAGCCCCCAATAACCCATCCAAAAATGGTGCCATAGAAAGAATTAACTGGACCTTGGTCCCTATACTTCAGAACATGGCCAACTAAGACCCTGTTCACTGGACTCTTTACTTACCTAATACCCTCATAGCCTACCGTATTAGTTACCATTGCATCCTTAAGATGTCTCCTTTCCATGTACTGTATGGGCGAGAACCTGGGGTACCAGCTTTATTAGCCAAGGATATTTTCTCTGACAGGACTGACCCTGAGCAAGCCATGAATAAGTTGGCGCAACACATCATCCAATTAGAATCAGAGGCTATGACTAATTTGGCAAAGACTGTCACCAAAGAAGGCCAAGCCTCGAATGAGCTCTGGCCCCTTCTTCCTTCATTCCAAGTATCTGACCTATTACTGTATTACCACAAAAAAACAACTCCAAGAAGTGAGAATCTCTGTTCTATCTGGGAAGTCCCATTTGTAGTCACTTATAAGCGAGGGGATGAGTACTATATCAAATCCCTGGCTGCCAGAGTTACTGTGAACTGTGTCCATGTTTGGTTCTTGCGCCTTTACTCTTCCCCTAACACTCTTAAAGGGGTAATGTCAGACAATTACAAGTTCGATTATGTATTAAGAGTGTTTTAGTTCAAAATAAGGACTGTAAGTCTGGAGGAGCGGCCCCTCTGCCTATATCATGTAGTATTCCCATTCCCAAGCAAGAAAGGTCCTAAGAGGGCAGTGTCCCCCTTGTCACGCAGAGCGATCTTGCCCATGTGGTAGATGAGCGTTGGGTGACAGCCATCCATCTGAAATTTCCCCACTGGTTCCCACAATTTCTTCTGCTAAATTAGTATGGTGAATTGAAGAAATTTGTGCTTAAAATAACCAGAATCACTACTCCCATGGCAATGAGGGCCAACTTCAGCATGCATTCAGGTAATGGGTATTGGGGGTCAAATCCTCATTCTTACCCGCCAGTGGCATTGAGCCATTGAGAAATGATGTAGTCAATCCAAAGTCTGCCTCCAAAACTTTGGAACAACGCCTAGCAGACTTGTACCTATTAAGTTAAGAATGCATGATGTTAGATCTACAGTGAAATTTGATGAGGGCATCAAGCCATTGTTGAAAGTTGTTTCCAGCTCTGAACCCTCCCCTCTCTTATTAGATAATTGCTCAAGGAATCCCACTTGGATGAACGTTGCCAAAAAGACCAGGTGCAGGTGGGTTGGGTACCCAAACCCGTTCTCAACTTCTTGGGACCTCCCCTATGTGGGGGTGGCCCTGGGAGGTTCCCATTGCCTGTCAGGTGAGTCACTGTTGCATTAACATAAAAAAATGCAAAAGCTTAAATTTGGGCATCTGAGGCTGAATCAGCAGTGACTTAGCCCACGGCTGACTCTTTCAAAGTCAAAAATCCATTAGGTTTGATCTTATCTCCCCCTCCATCTAAAGTTCACTGGGTTAGGTCAAAATTTGAGGGGCCCATCCCATGTTTTAATAAGTTTCCCCAGTGACTACTATTTATTCAGTCATATTGCACTGAGAAAATTGTCATTTTATTTTCTCTCTTTTACTTTTTCAATAATTCCAATCTATAAAACCAAACTTATTATGATCTAAAACCACCCTTTCCACACCATCTATTTCAACAACCTATGGTCCCATGGCATGTTTGACTAGTTTGTCGCTAGGTTCCTATACACATCTATGGCCTTTGGGCATCAGTTGGAAAAATTAGTTCCTGTTCTCATAATATTCTCTCAAGCAAGGGGGTGGAAGGTGAGTCATTAGGGCGTATGGCTACCAACATGAAGGTTGCATGTTTGATTCCCACCCTTCGCATATTGATTGGGGTGCCAGCCAAAGGAAGCTATTGGCTGTTAGTAGGTCTAATAACACGAAAACCTTACTCATGATGTAACCAGAAAAATCCGAGTCCCAAGTTGGAGGTGGAAAATTTTCAATTGATGGAGTTGACCCTGCTCAGGTTTCATGTCAATGCTTTCTTTATCTATTTGGTAATGTTCATCCCCTGATTGGCTTGCCTAAAATAAATTTAAATATTTGTGAAAGCAGCAGTGCCTCTGGAATTCAGGCTTGCCATTTGGGTGCTTCAGCACTAAACTGGAAGGCTGGTCTAAAACTAACTTGCTGTCTTCATGACATAATCAACTGACCATTATTCTTAACCATTTCCATCCTTCTCGTTATAATAAGCATAGCAGTGGTCATTTTCTTTCAGATAAATAAGGTTTTCGAGAAAAAGTTCTACTATGGTCATAATAGCAAGTATATCCCATATTTACTAAGCCCACCCTCCAAAACAGGATTTTCATGCTATGAGCCGCCGAAGTGGCCTTGGTGTCAAATTCCAGCTATGAATCATAGTTTGAACTGAATACAATAGTTGCCACAGCCTCCGCGCCCATGTCAGTATATTCTGGCATTCCAACTTAGGAAGTACCTGCTCCTTTGCAAACCTTGTGGTTTCCCCCAATACCATTGTAATCTCTTCCTTATCTACGGACGCAACAATAGCTGCCAATAAAAAGAACTTCGCCTACTTTATATTACCAATGAAAATTTGTATCAGATCACACCAGATATCTTTTCTAGGCCTTGGTTGACACTGGTGCAGCGGGTAAATTTATGAGCGTAGAGTTGACTCACAAGCTGGAGCTTGACCTGGACTTGAGTCCTACAGTGATGGCCACTTCATCAGCTTCCAGCCCTCATATAAAGTATGATTTCCGGTACCCTTCTCAGATCACTATTTTAGCTTTTGTAATCAATTCTCTGCAATTCCAAATTTGGTGTTTTTGGTAATTTTGGGGTGGGTTGGTGGTATTGGAAGTATGTTATAATTCACCTCAAGTCTAATATGTTATCATTTTTCAATGGCCAGATGGAGGGTTGTTTCTATTGTTGGATACTCTCACTAAAGCTTGTGGCCTTATTTTAATTACTATCTTTGGTTTACCCCATCAGTCTTCCGCATGATTTTCCCATTGAGTTGATGGAATATCAGGGTATTTTTGACTCTATCAAGGCTGATCGCCTTCCCCCTCATACAAAATTTGACTTGGCTTTTTGTACAACAGTGCAGGTGATTAACATAAATTGTCTCACTGTTCCTGCATACAGAGGAATAGGAGGTTGCCCTCAATGCATGGTTGGATGACATGCTCCAGAAGGGTTGGCTTTTCAATAAAAACTTCCCCAGTTGCCTCCTCATAGTTTTTGCCAATAAGGCTGATGATTCCCTTCGTCCCTGCGTGGATTATGGTTTTCAATAAGATCACAGTCCATGATCCCTACCCTCTGCCTTTGAAACAGATGATCTGGCACGCTTTCTAAATTGTGGGTGTTCTTAAAGCTCAACCTTTTCAATGCTTAAAACCAAATTTCGTGATGGATGGCCAGGGATGGCTTATTGCAATCAAAACAAAACGGTGTAAATTCCAGTTTTAGTAATACTTTTTGGGGTAAAAAATGCACCTACCACGTTCCAGAGGATGATCAATAGTGTGCTGAGTAAACTCCAATTCATCTGCACAGTAGCATACATCAATGATATCTTAGTATATTCTTAACCCCTGAACAACATGCAAAGGATTTGGAAGCTGTAGTGGCTGCCTTGCATAAGGCGGGCTTCTCATCAAACCTTCAAAATGCGAGTTTTATAGGGAGGAGGTTACCTTCTTGGGCAATATAGTCCTAAAAGATGGGTACGCCATTCCCCTTAATGAGTTGGATGCCGTCCGTAAATGGCCAACTCCAACAACCCAAAAGCAATTGATAGCTTTTTGAGCATTATCATTTTCTTGTAAAAGTTCCAGCCCTATCCCAGTTAGCCACTCCACTACATCCGCTCACAGGTAAGAATGTTCCCTTTTGTTGGACGCCCAAGTGCCAGCAGTCATTTGATTCAATTAAAGGTGTTTTCTTATCACCCCATCTTAAAACATGTGGATCCCTCCAAACCCTACGTTGTAGCATGTGATGTCTCATCTGTTGCGGTGTGGCTGTCTTGCTTCAAGAGCACAATGGGTTGGAACATCCAGTCAACTTTTTTTCCTCAAGTTCTCTCCACTGAGCAGTCTTGGGCCATCTATGATAAAGAGTTAGCAGCTGTCATATGGGTCTTGACTCATTGGCGGTATCTCTTACAAGGTACTCAGCATGAGTTAACAGTGCGCATGGATCACCAAGCCCTCCTTTATTTTTGTAAGCCACAGAAGCTGGTACATCAGCATGCTCAAACCTACCAGGATTTGTGTAGCTTCAAGTTCAAATATGAGTTTGTAAAAGGAGCGTTAAATGTACTCCCCAATTTCCTCAGTTGTAACCCAGCACATTGCCCCCACTGACTCAGATGAAGCGGATTTGGTCACAATAATTCCCCCTACTCAAATCTTATTCAACGTACCTCCTATGTTCTCGTCAGTGGACTTAGCTTCTGTTGCGCCTCTTACTTCAAGGGTCTTAGAAGCCCAAATGACCTGTCCCAAAGGCGTGGATCTCACTGGAGTGAACGTTCCTCCCAGATCAAAAACATTCCCTATATTCCTTGGTTGGAAGCCTTATTCAATTTCAGTCACAGGTGTGGGTCCTCCTCTTCTTGGAGCCTAAATTTTCAGTCTCATTACGACCCTCCTCACATTTGGCTATCCCAGTAAAAAAGGTTTATTGACTTAATCAAGCGTACCTATAATTGGGCAGGCTTGTCAAAAGAAGTACCAGCCTGAATTGCTGATTGTGTCACCTGCACGTGGGCCAAGTCAGATCAATTAGAAACAAGTGGTCTCATTCACCCTTTACAACAGGCTGAGGGTCCATGGACATCAGTGTCCGTGGATTTTATTATCAAACTTCCCTGTTCTAATGGGTTTGCTGCAGTAATGATGGTGGTTGATTGATTCACAAAATTGCCCTATTTATCCATGCTCTTCTGTCATTACTTCAGAGGAAACTTCCCGTCTCTTCATGCGCCATGTGTTCTCTATGTTTGGTCTCCCGCAGGAGATTGCCAGATACCATGGGCTCCAGTTTACAGCGCTTTCTGAAATGAGCTTTTGTTGATATGGAAAATTACACCCTGTAGATCCACGGCATATAAATCCTTTATGATGGACAAACTGAGTGGGTTAATCAGATCCTAGAACAATACTTGTGTTGCTATGTTGCAGTCGCACAGGATACCTGTCCTGATGACCTCCCTCTCATTCAGTTTGTGTATAATAATGGAATGCATGCCTACACTGGATTCTATCCATATGAAGTGACCTTAAGGTATAACCCCTCATTCACAGTTGGCCCTTTCCTTCACCCAGAGGTACCAGTCATCACTGACTATGTCCAACATATCCAAACAATGCAGTCCTTATTTTGGGAGCATCTCACTAAGGACATAAGCGAATATAAATGGTTTGCAGATCAGAAGGAGCTCCCAGATCATTACATCAAGGTAAGTTCATATGTCATACTTGATATGCACCATATACGGATGCAGGTGCCATCATGTAAGTTTTCAAGCAAACGCTCAGGTCCTCATTTGGTGGAGGAAGATTTGGTTAATGGCGCTTTTCAGTTAAAATTACTGCCTCACTGGAAGCAACATCAGTCTTTCATGTATCTCAGTTATCCCCATTCAAGGGTTAAAATCCCTTGGATCCAGAGCCTATTGTGATTGAGCGTGTGGAAGAGGCTGAAGTAGAGGGAATCCTGGCTTCCCGCAAATCTTGGCTATTAGTCTAATATCTCATCACTTGAAAAGGCTATATGGCCTACAAGAACAGCTGGGTCAAAGCTCATGATTGCGCAAACTGCTCCTATCTAGTTGAGGCATTCCATGTTTCCCATCCAGAAAGCTCCTCATCCTCACCAAAAGATTTCTGCTTTGGTGCAATTAAATTGCTTAAATCCCACAATAATGTGGCTCTCACACAAGTTCCTGGTGGTGGAGCCCCCTTTTTGGCAAAGGGAAGGGTAAAGTCCTGGAGAGTGGCCCCTCTGCCTAGATCAGGTAGTATTCCCATTACCCACCAAGAAAGGTCCTAAGATGATAGCTGTCCCTCTTGTCACACAGGGCGATCTTGCCCATGTGGTAGACGAATTTTGGGTGACAGCCACCCTCTAAAAATTCCTCAACGGTTCCCACAATTTCTTTGCTGAATTAGTATGGCGAATTGAAGAAATTTGTGCTAAAATATCCAGAATACCTACTCCCATGGCAACGAGGCCCAACAGGCGTGCACATTCAAGTATTGAATTATTGGGGGTCAAATCCTCAGTCACATTTTCCAGTGGCATTGGGCTACTGAGAAGTAATGTGTCAATTCAAAATCTGCCTCTGAAACTTTGAAAACAACGCCCAGCGGGCTTGTACCTTTTAAGTCAATAATGCTCAATGTCGGATCTTCAGTGAAATTTGATGAGGGCGTTAGACATCGTTTAAAGTCATTCCCAGCTCTGAACCATCCCCTCTCATATTAGGATCATTGCTCAAGGAATCCTACTTGGGCAAATAGACACCAAAGTGATCAGGTGTTGGCAGGTTGGGTATGCCAAACCTGTTCCCAACTTCTTGAGACCACTCTATATGGGGTGGCACTGGGGAATTCCCATTGCCCGTCGGGCCAGACACCATTGTGCTAACCATCACAAATGCAGTAAAGCCTCAGGTCAGGCGTTTGCAGTTGAACTGATTGCAAATTGGCCTGCCACCAATTCCCTCGATGTCAGTTCAGATTGAAGTTGTTATTTCCCCCTCCCTCAAAAATTCGCTGAGTTAGGTCAAAATTTGAGGGCCCCAAACCCATTCTTTGACAAGCTGTCCAAATCAAACACTATTTAATCAGTCACATCATACTGAGGAGATTGTTGGTCAATTTTTTTAACTTTCCAATAAATATACCTTTAACCAATTCCAGTTTTTATTATGTTCAAATCTAAAACACCCCTCCCAACTATTTCAACAACACATAGGACCCGTGGCCATGTTTACCTGATTCTTCACTAGGTTTCTATACACAACTATGGCTCATGGGCGCTCAGTGGCAAAATTCCTTCCTGGTTTCATAACAGTCGCACAAGTAGCAGTGCCACTGGCATTTGGGCTTGTCATTTGGGTGCTTTGGCACTTAAATTGGCAGGTCGGTCTAAAATTAACTTGCTGTCTTCCTGACTTTAGTTATAACTTTGAATTTGATATCAAGATAATATTATGTTGCTTCAGGAATCCTTCCCTATATTTTAGCCAGTGGAGCATTAAAAGGGTGTTCATCTTAAGTTTTTTTTAACTATAAATTTGACAATATCAACCATTCAATGCTATGAGAAATAAGGTTAATAATTTCAGGCCTTAATCCTGATAAAGCATTTATTGCCAAATAAAATAATAAAAACATAGGCCAAAAATGTCAAAATAAAGAGATATGTTGCAAGCCCAAGGTTGAGGTTTCACACCTACTATTGTGAATCCTGACAGCTTCCAAGTCACAAGCTCCAGGAGGAGGCAATGAGCATATTTTATGACCACCTTTTGGCAAGACACCTGGGGATGAAGCAAATTATGGAACTAATGTCATGAAGCTACTCATGGCCAGGGATTCATAATTCTGTGAAGAAGTACATCTTAGAATGTGTAACTTGCGCCCAATTTAAAAATGCCAGGCAGAAACCCTAAATAAACTGAAGTCCCTCCAGATTGTGGACATGCTGTGGTCCTCACTAAGTGTAGGCTGCATAATAGAGCTTCCAAAATCTAAGTGTTATGATGCTGCCATGGTGGTAGTGGACAGACTAACTAAATACACTGAATAATTTCTGTGTACTTCCAAGATCATAGCAAAGGGCACCGCAGAGGTTTTTTTGAATAAGGTGTTCTTCCGCCATAACCTCCTCAAGGAGATATTTTCAGATAGAAGCCCATAATTTATCTTGCAATTCTGACAACACTCACTAAATAATCTTAAAATCAAACTATGCAGATTATCAGCATTCTAAAGTATAATGGACAAACTTAATGAGTTGTTCAATTCCTTGAGCACTACCTGTTTTACTATATGACTGTACAACAAGAATGCTGTACTGACTGGATGAAAACATTTAAAATTACTTATAATAATTTAATGCACTCATTGATGGTAATGTCACACTTCATGACAAACTAAAAGTTTTACCCTAAGATGGTGTAAAACCTAGAAGTCTAAACCCTGCTGCAAACATCCTAAAGCAAGATGAAGGATAGACTGAGAACACTATAAGAAATTTTTATGAAAATGGTAAAGATTCAGAAGAAGAAGGCTAATGCTCACCAAACAAAGGCCCCAGTGCTAAAAAAAGAGACCTGGCGATGATTAATGTGAAGAACTACTTGGTCCCTTCTAGCTGCAGGAAATTTAAATTAATTGATCTAAGCTAAATCAATGTCCTCCATCAAGTAAATGAAGTAGCCACTAATTTGATTTACTGAGAGGTCTCACAAGCATCTGGTGCTGTATGTCTTAAAAATTAGGAAGTTTAGGTCCTCTTTCTGTTATCTGGAGGCAGTTCACTTGGGCAACTTAGGAGAGACTAGGTATGAGGTGGAGAAAATTCAGGACACGAATATCTCCCTAGAGAAGTGCTGGTACCTGGATAAGTAGGTAGGCTTCCCGGTGGAAAAGTCCACCTGGAAGTTTGTCAATGACTGCATCAACTACCCGCAGAAGGTGAAAGAGTTCTGGAGCTCGAGGGAGCTTTATCTGGCATGTGATGTAATGGTCAAGGTTTTTTCTGACCACCACATAGCCTAAACTTCCCCGTTGTTAAGACCAGGGCAAAAGGGGATGGTTATGATTACAGGGTATTTAAGAAAATAGTATTCTGGTGAATCAAATGCCTTGAAATATTACTGATAATGATGATGAGGATGGAATTCTTAATAAATGGTACTCTGGCCAATCAGATACTGCCAGACCTAATATTGCTAAAAAGTTGATGAGGAAAAGACTGTAAGGAGAGTGTCTATAAACTCTCCTGTTCCCAGCGTGGTAGTGCATGGTGCACAGGGCTAACGCTAGGGGACTAGTAACCCGAATAAAAGTTATTAGAGCCCAAAGAGGGTGCTGGAGCAATAATAACTTAAGTAGAGGAGGGCGATTTCTAGGGTGAATAACCAGCCAAAAATGACGCGGTGCACAGAGGGAGAAGAGGTAAGCGTCCCAGGTTGGAGGGAACCTGGTAAAACCAATAGTGCACTAGGGGATACCTCATCATATTCAAAATGGAATGGTTAATGTAGTGTGAGACCTCCTCTAAGAGGTCCACGCATAGGATTGTCTGAGATAACATACATAAAATGGAAAAAATTGGAAAAGAATATTGTGAGAAGTCGACTAACAAGTAATATTGGTCACAAAAAACAAATTTAAATCTTGTTGGGGTAATTCTGGGTCTGAGAAGCGGTCCCAAGTACCAATTTACTAATAGGCAAACACTTTCATCTGAATTGGTAGAATATGCCAAGTCTGACTTCACTTGAGTAATCAATTGAAGTTGTACCCTACCCAAACGCATAATTTCATAAATGGAACGGGTTTTGAACACCAGTTCCTCAATCAACCAAATTGAACCATCTTCATTAATTGAATAACTCGTCCGTTTTAACGCCTGAGCTGATACAAGGGGCTGGGCGTTTTGCACCTCACTAGTACCAACCTGGGCATATTTGGCTTGTACCCATCATTGGTCTAAAGTGTGCTTGAGGTCAGGGAGGGCCTGAAGTTTCACCTTCTGGGCCTCCAGCCGCCCAGCCTTATCCTTAGGTTGGTGCCTACTATCAAGTCATTCAACCATGATATTACCCTCTCCCCCTTCTTGGGCTCCACCCCACCTTCCAGGGGCGTTTGTTAAGGAGAAGTTTTTATGTGCGGGAGAAAACTTCATAGCAGCAACAGCTGGCTTGTACTTTGATCCTGCAGCCTCAGAAAAACGATTATGGAATGCTTCAATCTGGTCTTGGGCATGTACACAGTCACATGCTGGCACCCAATTGTTCTCTGCCGCGTCAAACCCCTTCCAAGATACCAGGTACTCAAGCTTTCTTTTAACACGACGGGAGGCTACTTTTTCCTCCATTTCCTACTATGGCGCCCCATCCACGCGATAAGCCTCAGGAGTCTCTGGTGAAGGCCCTCAAACAACGTCAAATTGCTCTTAGAAAGATAGAGAAGATCCAAAATGAAGAGGGAAGATCTAACTGGTATTAGGCATGGCCCACCTTTCTAACAACACTGTATGGGCCAATCCTCTTTGGTCCCAGCTTTTTGCATGGCTGCTTGATAGGAATTTATGATCATCAATCATCACGAGATCCCCTTCCTTGTACGCTGGACCCTCTAGGCGCTTACCATCAGCGTTCTCCTTATACACTTGCATTGCCGCCTCAAAACTTGCGGAAACCCCCTGGTGGACATTCTTGTTAGTCTTGGCAAAGTTCACCACTGCTTCAACTTTAGATCCACAGCCGGGCTCCATGTTAAAGGCAGGGTTAAAGCCATGGTTGGCGAAAAAAGGGGAACAACTGATCATATAATGCAAAGTGTTGTAGCTAAATTTGGGCCATAGGAAGATGAGAAACTTAATCTGAATGATCCTCGGCGGTGTAACACCGAAGGAACTGCTCCAAACACTGTTTCACTCATTCAGTATGCCCATCTGATTGGGGGTGATAGGCAGTTAAATGGCAGGGGCGAATCTGAAGAGTCTTACACAACTCTTCCCAAAAGACGGAGATAAACTGGGGTCCCCAGTCTCTGATAATTTCTAGGGAACCTTATGAGCGCAAACACATGAGTGACGAAGAGCCTAGCCATCTCAGCCGCGGATATTGTAGTTCTGCAAGGAATAGAGTGGGAGAACTTCATAAAATGGTCCACCACCATCATGATGGCATCATAACCATCAGAGACAGGTAATTCCACAGTAGAATCCACCGATAGGGAAGTCCAAAGCCCTTCAGCCTTTTGGACTGGTACCAACAAACCTGCTAAAGGTTGACAATTTAGTTTCATTAGATTGCAGATCAAGCACTCTTTACAATACCGTCCCACCTGAGCAGGCAAGCCCTTCCAATTTAGGTGCGTCATATTAACTCCAAGGTCTTTGCTTTTCCAGGATGACCAATGGTGAGTCCATCATGATGGTCCCAGATGATTTCCAGGTGCAGTGGTCCAGAAGGAAACTATAGGCGCCCCTGAAACCACACCGTCTCATTCTTCACGTGATAACCCCTAGATAGATCCTATTGATTCAAAGCGCTCTTAGCAAGTACCATAGTATATTCAGCTGATAGCGGCTGAGAAAGGACTACTTTTTGAACATAATTTATTCCTCCACATTTTCCAGAGGTGCAAGCGCTGGCGTGTTGGGCAAGGGAGTGGGAAGTTGAGATAAAATCTTACCCAGCGGAATCATCAACTGGGTTTTATGAATCTCTACCTCCTTTGGATCAGGAGCTAAAGCAGGGTTGCGGCTTAAAGCATTTTCCAAACCATTATCCTTGCCTTGGTGAACTCGTAAGAAAATGCAAATTGGGCAAGGGTCTCATGCCAATGGGTCTGCCGTGGGGTTAAGACATGAGTGGCGCGGTAGTACAGCAAGGCACAGTGATCTGTACATACATGGAAAGGTTGGGAGGAGCCATGCAAGTGGTGACGCCAATAAGTCAGCGCCTCCACCACTGCTAGTAACTCTTTGTCATAAACGGCGTAATTCAACTCAGGCAAAGACATTTTTTTAGAAAAATATCCCACCAGATGCTCTATCCAATCTTCGCCTACTTGTAACAAGGTGGCCGCTATGACGAAGTTGGAGGCATCAGTAGACACAATGAACTCTTTTGAAGGGTCAACATGGTGAAGGACAGACGTGGACAACAGGGTGCACTTCTGCTTGGAAAGCATCCTCCAAAATGGGGACCGCTGAAGCACCTTTGCACCGCTAGCCTTATATAAGGGCGCTGCCACCTTGGAAAGATTGGGCGTGAACTTCTTGAGGAACGTACACGTCCTGAAAAAGCTCCTCAATTCCTTGACTGAGGTGGGGGTGGGCCGCTCACTAATCGCCTTCTCCTTGTCTGGAGTTATCATGTGTCCTTGGTCAAACACAATGTTGCCCAGAAAAGTGACCTGGTACTTGAAGAATTCGCACTTGCTGAGCTTCAGTGTAAGGCTGGCTGCCTTTCCTCTCCACCACTTGCAAAGGTGTACTGCATGGGACTCATGATCAGGAAAAAACACCAGAATATTGTCCATGTAGGCAACCGCGCATACCCCTAACAAGTCCACCAACGCTGCATCAATGCGGCATTGAAAGATAGCAGGGGCTACTTAAACCCAAAGGGCATGACCCAAAACTGGAACTTCCCTTTTCTGGTATTAAACGCAGCTAACCATTATTGTCCCTTTTTAATCCAAATCTGATTGAACGCATTGAGGCAATCCAGCTTGGAAAAGACCTTAGCCTTCTCCACATACCGCGCAATCTGAGAATCCAAAGGGATGGGATGTAGGTCTGGTACAGTGACATTTTTGAGGTTCCCATAGTCTATGCATGGGCGTAGAGTACCATCAGCCTTCTCAATAAAGAAAAGTGGGGGAGCATACAGGGGAGGTACGCTGAAAAATCGCGCCTTTGGCTAATTGCTCCTTCACCCACACATCTAACGCCTCTTCTTCCTGGACAGTCAATGGGTAAATGGGAGAAGATATACACACCAGATCCACAGTGAGCTTGAACTCACAATTAAACTCAGAGTGTTCAGGTAGTGTGTTAGCGGATACTGCATCAAAGGTAGATTCCAAACCCTCCAAACAAGAAGGTAGAGGAACCTCCTTAGTGGGCTTCAGCATAGGGGCAAGGCTAAGGGTGTGAAGGTGGAACCAGTGGGGCAATTTTCCCTGAACGTTAGCCTCAGACATAAAACAACTAATTTGCGACCACTCTTTAATGTAAGGGATAGGGTATTCTCTTTCAAGTTGATTCTGAAGTCAAACTTCCACCACCACTCCACACCCAAAATGATAGGGTAAATGAGGTTTTTGATAGCTTGAAAGTGATTGGACAAGTGGTACTTGCCAACCTGATAGTCTACTGTCCCAATGACTTTCAAAGTGGGAATACCTTGGGTTGCACCTACCCTAACTATACCATCTGACAAGTAGCTCAGCTCAAGGTAGTCAGCTAGTCTTTGGTCCATAAAGTTTTTAGTGGCGCCTGTATCCACCAGAATAGTGGTGCTGAATTTCCCTAAAGGGGAGGAAAGGGTAGCAGTCAGTAGAAAATACCCCAAATGGTCTTTATTTAAAGCAGAAAACGCCAGTAAATCACCACTAAACTCTTCATCTGGCTCAAACAAGCCATCATAGTATGTTTTGGAACCATAGAAGGGGAGGGATAGTTGGCAACTCTTACTACTGAGGCCACATATCCCACCATATCTTCAGCAAGGGCATAAACATTGTTGTATTGTAAGCGCAATTCCTTTTCAACTTCCTGAGTGCTGCAATTCATGGAAGAGGTCAAACGGGGATTTTATGGGGTTATTTGATACACAGGAGTAGGCTCCACATATGATCCATGAGAGAGAAAATATGGTTCAGAGGTATATATAAGGTTTTTGTTATAAAATGCGTTTTTAGATGTGAACGACCCTATTTTCATAACAGCAATAAAATTCCCAACGTTATCCAAGGCCAACACCCCCAGGACCATCTGTGCCAATTATGCCGGCATTGTCAGAATGCGCTGCTAAAGTAAACTCCATTTATTTAAGTTGATTTGTAAATTTTGGAAGAAAGTCAGGAAATCACGACTTTTGGACCCAGAAGCATCCATATCCACTAGGTATGAGCATGAAGGGTGGGTACTTTCCAGTTGGAGGCAGCCAAAATAACGCCAAGATGCTCCAATCTTCAGAAAAAAGAGGAAACAGTGGTGCAGCTGATTACAGCTGAAGCCCACAGCCAGCGCCTACCGTTTGCACTTTGGAAAAGTCCCACATGGAAAAAAGTTCATGCACATAAAATTAAGTGGTTGGTCGACTAATGTAAGGAGAGTGTCAATAATTCTCCCGTTCCCAGCGTGGTAGTGCATGGTGCACAGGGCCAACTCTAGGGAACTAGTAACCCAAATAAAAGTTACTGTAGCCCCGCAGAGGGTGCTGGAGCAATAATAACTTAAATAGAGAATGGCGATATCTAGGGTGAATACCCAGCTAAAAATGACGCGGTGCACAGAGGGAGAAGAGGTAAGCGTCCCAGGTTGGAGGGAACCTGGGCAAACCAATGGTGCACTAGGGGATAACCTCATCATATTCAAAATTGAATGGTTAATGTAGCGTGGACCTCCTCAAAGAGGTCCAGCACAGGATTGTCTGAGATAACAAACAAAATGGGAAAAATGGGAAAAGTTTATTGTGAGAAGTTGACCAACAAGGAATGTTGGTCATGAAAAACAGATTAAACCTTGTCAGGGTAATTCTGGGTCTGCTGAAGCAGTCCCAAGCACTGATTCACCAATAGGAAAACACTTCCATCTGAATTGGTAGAATATGCCAAAACTGACTTCATTTAGGTAATCAATTGAAGTTGTACCCTACCCAAATGCGTAATCTTGTAAATGGAATGGGTTTCAAATTCATATTCCTCAATCAACTGAATCAAACCATCTTTGTTAATTGAATAACTCATCTGTTTTAACGCCTGAGCTGATATAAGGGGCTGGGCGTTTTTGCACCTCACTCATGCCAACCTGGGCATATTTGGCTTGTACCCAGCGTTGGTATAAAGTATGCTTGAGGTCAGAGAGGGCCTGAAGTTTCACCTTCTGGGCCTTCTGCCGCCCAGCCTTATCCTTGGGGTTGGTGCCTACTATCAAGTCATTCAACTATGACAAAAACCCTCAAAAGTGGTGTTCTGTCCAGCCTGATGCTGCCACTTCAGATAGGGCTAGATGCGCCTCTCAGAGATGGTAATTTGGTGAATCAGATGCCACCAAAAAAATTTTAATTACTTTAAAATTCAGCGATAAAGTTGTCAACAAAAAGTAGGCGTTAAAAATGATTTGAAAAGAAATTAATGAAGGCAAAAAAGTTCTGATAAACGCAATGGTACCCATCCCTAATTTGGAATGGGTCTAGATGAGGAAATTGTGGGTCCATATCCATAGTTCATGCCTACCATTAAGAAGTTAGCTGTGGAATCTACAAGACCAAGACTCACTCTTCCCTAGAATTTAAAGTATAGATTTAAACTGATAAAGGTGCACAAAGCAGTTACGTCTATAATATTATAATAAATCTAATATATTATAAAATAAATTTTGAAATTTATAGATTTTTTAATAAAACAAATGGACCAACTCATGGACTACTATTTGAACCTTGACATGACCATTAAGTCCTTGTATGCGCTTTCCAGATGTCATTCCCTCTTTCTTGGTGCTAATATTGTCCTAACCACAGTCCAAAAATACATAATCAAGAGTTTTGAAAACACATGTACTAGGGATAATACCAATTCAGGGTTATCCTGCTTATGGAACTTACCTGGGTCATCTTGTCAACTGCTCTGTGGCACTTTTCAGGGACCCTATCCATCACAGTGACATGAATTGTTTACTCAGTTGATTCTCTATAGTAGCCAAATCAGCTGTGATCCTGCACTATCCTTTTCCTGTTTTTGGTAAGGTCCAAATGCCCAAAAAATGATCTACCACTTAAAATTTGGTGACAGGTTTGATCTTCTTTCTGACCTTACCTTTCAAAACTATCTCAAAAAATTGGCTTAAAAGAAAAACTATTTTCACCTAGGGGTTTCCCCAGGTGTCAAATTTTTAATATTCCTAATGGCCCCTGATTGAGCCATCTGTTAGGGGCAGGAAATGGGGACTGTAGTGCTAAGATTCCCAACCTTACCTAAATCTACACAGAGTTGTCTGAAATCCCCAGATAGAACTCTGTAGATTCTATTACTAGGATGAGTCTGGGCTTGGAGTATATTGTGAGAATGCAGATTCTGATATAGGATGAGTTTGGGCTTGAAACATATTGGTAGAATACAGACTTGGGTACAGGATGAGATTGGCCTGGGGTATATTGGGAAAAATGCAGATTTGAATACTAGGATGAGTTTGGGCTTGAGGTATATTTGGAGAATGCATATTTGGATACTAGGATGAGTCTGGGCTTGAGGTATTTTGGGAGAATGCAGATTTTCAGACACTAGAGTTATTTTTGGGCTTAAAGTTTATTAGGAGTATGCAGATTCAGATACTAAGATGAATTTGAGCTTGGGGTATATCAGGAGAATGAAGATTTGGATACTAGGATGAGTCTTGAATTGGTTTATATTGGGAGAATGCAGATTCTGATACTAGGATTAGTTTGGGCTTGGGGTATATTGGGAGAATACATATATGAAAACTAGGATAAGTTTGGGCTTGCTGTATATTGGGAGAATACAGATTCCAATACTAGGATGAGTTTGGGTTGAAGTATATAAATAAATTCAGATTCTGATACTAGGATGAGTTTGTGTTGAAGTATATTATTAAGATGCAGATTATGATACTAGGATGAGTTTAGGCTTAGGGTATATTAGTAAAATGTAAATTTGGATATAAGGATAATTTTGGGTTTGTAATAAGAGAATGCAAATTAAGATACTAAGATGAGTTTGGGCTTGGAGTTTATTGGGAAAATGCAGATTCTGATACTGGAATTAGTTTGAGTTTGGGGTATATTGGGAGAATAAAGATTCTGATTTTAGGATGAGTGTAGGTTTGTGGTATTTTTTGAGAAGGATCCTGGAAGGCAGGGAGGAGAAGCCACTACCAATCACTCATCCAGGGTATGCTTAGGTCAGAAACTAGGGTGAGAGGCAGGGTCTTAAGGGTTAAGCCCTTTTTAGTCCTAAAATATTGCATACCCCCTTTACCTTGATCACTGGAACCAAGGGCCTTATAATGGTTGAAAGATGATACCTAAGGTCCCTTTTTATATTATAACTGAGGTTCAGTTGTTGATCCAGGGACCATACTGCCTTTAATAAAGATGCAAACAAGATACTATCTAATAATTTATGTCACTTACTCACCTCTGATAAGTTTTTACAATAATGGTAGGTTTGCTTTATCAAATTATATGAACTAAAATCAAAGTGAAGCTTACAGTATCATAATTAAAGAATCAGAACAAGTTGGTGGTAAGTAATTTTATCTATGAGACTGGAGTTTATATTGGTTGGTTTCAGGTCTGCTGAGTTTCATACCTTTTATAAGTTATTAAGCACTAAATTGGGTTCATTTAAATTAATGGTGCATTTAAAATTGGATTTGAAAGGGGATAATCTTCATATATGCTAAATCAAATGCTTAAGAGCTTATATCAATCTTTTGATAACTGACCACACTTAATTTGGAATTTGGCATCCTAGTGGATAGCTTAATGCTTTTTGATATTGGGTTTTAAATCTAGGTGATAGCTTAATTTTTGTTTTGGTAAAGGTAATCCTTAGGAGATAAAACTAAAGATAATTGCAACAGTTTTTTACAGGGTCTGAATTCTGAAATGTTTGGGCTAAACGGGGCTTCACCTATAACAAAAATGTCAAAATCCAAACCGGAGCAAACCCTATAGATCCAATTTTATAACCGTTAGAAACTTTTAATATTGCTTTGAGATCTAAAAATTTTATATAGAATGCTTAAGAACAAAAAGAATGCCATGGTCTTAGCCTTAAAGTAAACCAACGTTTTGAAGTTTAGAATGATCAAGTATCTGCAATCACAAGCTTTGTTTACCATCTTTGAAGAATCATATATAGGGTTCAGGGTCAGCTACCTGAATCGTTGTATAGGTTCAGAAGGTCTTGTGATATCCTGAAACCGTCTGTTGACTTTAAACAGATTGATAAATAAACACACAAGAAGTAAACTATACCTTTCATTCCTATATTTCATAATAGAGTCTAATTTACCCATTTTTATTTATATCTTACCTCCTGCCCTCCAAACGCCTACCAGGGTACTTTTCATAGACTCTGATTGGCGTAGAGTTAAGTAATTAGATGGAAACCTTTACCTTGGTGGGGGTAACCCAAAACTTCTCCTGAAGCGTTTAGAATCTACCAATTGAAGTTCCGCCTGATAAATTTTAAGTTGGGCTTCAATCCCCTACTCTTTTGGTAGTGCTGATCCCCTGGTCAGCCTACCTCAGATCATTATTTTAAGCTTTAACTTTAAGATTTTGAGCACTAATAGTTCAAAGTAACAAAAAAGTTTGACTGGAGGGCTTGAATGAGCCAAACAGCAACAAAAATACAATGGATAGCTTACTGGCATGAAAATCTAAACAGTGTATTTTGTTTTCTAAAATCTGATGAAAGGCTCATTCACTTGCCAAGGTCTATCTACATAACTTCTAAAGGTTTCAGTGCGTTTAGCTTTGCGCATCCGTACTTAGTAAGCTCAACACTGGTAACTGCAAAACAAGCATCAGTCACCTTGCATACTCTAAGTAAAGTAGAATCAATATCTACCAAAATCTTTTATAAGTTAGCCTGAGGATGCAGTTCTGGGATGCAATGACCCAAACACTAAATAATAATTTGGAATTTAAACTCAGATTCCAAGACGATTTCAATAGCTTTGAGAAATCTTGGATAAAAAACTGGATGTTTCAAGTGTACAGATTACAATCACAATAAACAATTACATCTCAAGGACCAAAAATGGTAGAATGGCGGCTACTGAGACCTTCCAATAAATTGGAAGTTGAAATCATCCCAATAGCTAAAATTGAAACTATCATCACCAAAGCTCACAAACTATGGATTTAGTTAAGCTATTTGTGACAAAGAGTATTGTTGAAATTGATATAATTTGCATTAGATCAAACGAGAACTAAATGGCAGATATTTTGCCATCTATTTAAGGAGATACCATTGAGGTAGAATCTATTGAAATTGCCATGAGTGATGAAACCAAGATGATCTACCTAAGGCTCAAACCCCTCCTGAATCTGCTGAGGTAATTTATAAAGATATTGCCAGTTAGATTATCTAGATTAGCTGAAACAAATGGGAATATTTGTGCGCCACCAAACCCTTTGCATTATACCATTTTGCTCTTGGAATCACCCTATTCTCTGTGACTTTAAACCTCAACTAAATCCTATAAATAACCCTAAATCTGAAAATAAAGGGCTCCTAACTTTTATTCAAAGCTTTGCCAAGTTGATACTAGAGATTTTGCCTGCCTAATAGCAGAGATTTGCCTTTCCTGAAGTTGCTCTCCCATCAAAATATTTACATAGGGACAAAAGACTATTAGGTGACATAGCTAAAAGCTCCAGCAACTAATAATTGCACAGCCTTTGAAGGGCATGGTTTTCAAATTAAACAAAAAAAACTCAACACCGGTACTCCTTGTCAGTCCCATTCCAAGGCTACCTGGTGAAGACATAGCTTCACATAAAAAACCCAGAAAACGCAGCTCTACCACAATGAAGGAGAAAATGTATCTGATTAATTAACAATGATGAAAGTATGAAGCTAGAATTAACACTATCAATTAACAGCTGATGAAAGTGGCTAGACAAGCGTAGATGAGTATCAAAGGGTATTTTATAGACAAGGACCTGATGTTGATTACTTTATAAGTGTTAATAACATTCCTAGTTGAGGTCAACCTTGGCTAAAAGATTAAGCTCAGCTTAACCTCATGATTGATTCATATATTAGATCTCGCTCACCTTGTATTTGTGAATTTAAAAGGTTGAGAGTTTGTTTGAATAGAAGAATCAATTTTGTGATGCTAATATGTGTTTATTTTATTTATATATTCAAAAAAAAGCTGACCATGGGACAGACATTACCAAAATAGAAATAAAGTATCAACATGAAACCTGAGCAGGGTCAACGCCATTGTAGAAAGTTTTTCCACCTCTGAATTGGGACTTAGATTTTTCTGGTTACATCATGGGTAAGGTTTTCGTGTTATTAGACCTACTAACTGCCAATAGCTTCCTTCAGCTGGCACCCCTATCATTATGCAAAGGATGGGAATCAAACCTGCAACCTTCAGGTTGGTAGCCGTACACCCTACTGGCTTGCCTTCCACCCCCCCAGGGGTGCTAATCTAATGGCAAGTGGATTGTAATTATTGAAACAAATTTATTATACAATGAAGTTACCAATTGAATTACCTTTTTGAGAATTTACCCATTGCTAGATTGATGAAACTAGAGAAGCTTTAAATCAACAAGTTGGTTTGTTGTCAATCTGAGATTATGGTAGGAGGTGAGCAGGAGTGAAGCAAATCCATTTAAGGTTATATTGATCCATATCAAGAGGCTGCCTCTCATGTGATATATAAACTATATCTAATGGATGTAGTCACTTACCCATAAGCTGATGAATGCCATATGATATAGCCATTGTAAACAAACTGCCACTAAAGCAACCTCGTTTGGTTCATAACCTCCACACTCCTATTCCCCATTATATTCCTAGAAATTATTATACACCATTACGATCACAATATTCATATTTTGGCCACCCTATTTAAGGGCTGGCTTTTTATTATAGTAAAATACCTTCCTTTACCTATCTTTATTAAGTTTTTAGTTACCAGTGGTTATCTTAGCTTGTAGAGGTGGGGCTCAAGATCCCCAGAGATTAGGTGCTGGGTTAAAACACCTGAAGTAGTCAGTGTAACCAAAACCCACCCTTGAACTAGATGGAAACTCTGCGGAAATTTGGGCAACTAGCAACAACAATGATGAACAGGAAAGATTGAAGGGGAGAAACTCCAAGGGAGTCAATAGAGGATGCTGAACCACAATCGTTGGACAAGTTCCAAAGAGGACTCTGAGCCATAACAAGTGGTCAAGCCTCAGAAGAAGTTGTTGGTCTGCTGGGTTGGTGGGTTGCCCGGCGAATTTATAGGGAAAGGTCGCCAATATTTGAAAAAGAAAGGGCCAGCAGTCTTCATACTGTTTAGCCTGGCACACTAAAAGTTATGCTAATTATTGAGAATGAAAAATTCTCAACAATAAGTCAATTTGTTTCCCTGGCCACCCAAGTGGCGAGCCAGGCTGCCAATAATAAATTTCTCCACTGACTCTTAGGTACCAAAGCTCCACTCAAACATATGATACTTTCTATATCAACCTTTAGGATAACGTGTACAAATTATGCCACCAGGTTTATGAGGCTATTCCTCAAACTTACCCAGGAACCAAGGAGTCAACTTAGGCTATCTGGTACCTCATCCCACTACTCACATTCTTCCTAAATGAGTGGATAATTTAACCCAACTTTCAAAGAAAGTGTATGCCTGGAACTTAAATCATCTAGTCTTATTTGTATGTATATGAAAATGCAACGGAGGGCGCTACAGATCACCAAAGATGTCAGCATATGCAGACCTGCCTTGATAGTAAGGTTTGGGAAATCACAATGCCCTACTCCAAAGAGTTTACCACCAAGGTGGAGCTAAAGGATGCCATCATTAAAGAATTTGGCAGCAACCTATCCCTATATAACTGTAAACTGGCTTTCATGCAGATCCACCATAAATATGATGAAACTAACATTGAGTTCACTGAGCAATTCTAATATATAGCTCAGGCCCTCACATCCTATGATCCGATTGACTTGGGCAATGCCATTGCCGCTATCATCTTTGCATTACAGCATAATGTGACCCTCATGCTATAACCCAAAATGTGAAAAAGTTTTACAAGCCCAAGCTCAATATTAAGAAACCATCTTTAAGTTGCCATAGTGAGAGATGCTCCAAACACCTAAAAAGGGGAGTCAGACCCCATTCATACCTTGGGGTAGCCCCAGAGATCTAAACCCCACCGCGACCCTTGCTCCTATTGTGGGTTCTTTGGGCATCAGGAAGCCACTCGTTGGAAGGAAAAGGCTGATGAGTCAGTAAAAGTGGGGTCAGCTTAGGGCATGTGGCACCATCTGCTGATGACCCTGAACCCTGCACCTCAGGCCCATCTGCTGTCAATTCCCATATTGAGGGTTGTACCCTACCCCTACCTGAGAAGGTGGATGACAGATTCAATAACTCCAAATAAAAATCTAAATTTCTCTATATTTGCTTCTCTGGGACTACTTCCTCTAAAAGTTCTATATATTCACATTTCCATTTTGGTACTGAGGTTACCTGAGTTGAAGTAAATGTCAATAAGGGGGAAATCTAGCCATAGTTGTGTACTGGGTTGCCATTTAACATCATCTCCTCTTAACTGGTGAAGATAAAAGTGGTGCCAGACCAAAACACACAATGGATTATGGAACTGTGGGCCCTCAGCGGACTTAATCCTTGGGTGCTTACTCCACCCAGCCCTCCAGTTTGGATCACTGGTTGTGACCGCCCCAGCCCATTGTATCAGAGAATGACAGTTACAACCTTCACATTAGTACCCAATTGTCTATCAAATTTGACACCAAAATCAGTCTTAAGGATTTATAATTTTTCATCCTGGTATACCCCAATCCTTCAGTGGTTAAAGGTGCGCCTAAAGAGTAAGGGAAAAGGAAACCTAGGAGTTAACTATTGGAATATAAACTTTGGTGAGCGGTTAGGGTATCAAGTCATTGGACCAAAAACTAAACCGCTATCTCCCAGCGCTGGTGCTCTGGAGGGGATAGCTGTATACTCCAATAACTGGGTCACTATACCCCCAAAATTTAGGATACTGGTGGATACTGGAATCCAAATTACCATTCCAAGGGATCATTTGGTAAAAGATAGTGGACACCCTAATCTGGCCATTTGTGAGCCACTTACTTGCCCAAGGTTACTAGATTGTACCTCTTTGTGGTGGCTACAACAGAAGAAAGACTCAGATGGATGACTGGCGCTGGGCACCCAAACCCTAAAGTTATTATTCCTCCATTGTCCATCGCACCAGACTGATACATCATAATACTGCTGGGCTGTCCCAATCGCCTATATTGACCCTCTACACCTTAGAAGAGGATTGAATTTATGACCAAATCAGGAAGCCTGAGGAGTCTAGCCAATAAACTCCTGCAGTTCAGCAGAGGTTAAAGAAAATGGCTAAGAGACCCAAATTGAAGATAGTTTGTTATACAAACAGGTGGGTGCCTCTTAGTTACCCTATACCCACCCATCAGCCCGGATGAAGGCTACTTTGGAGGTTATCTGATGTTAGGCCATGGTTACCAGAAAAACTCATCAACGGTTGTGAGAGCGCTGGTATTGGGAGATGGTTGAGATAATTCAAGATATCATTGACTCCTGCCACATTTATGCTATCCAGAAGCCTCCTAACTTGCCGTATTAATCACAGGCTTTAGGTCCTATCCCCTATTTGCTACTGCCAGCATTGATGCGGCCAGCCTACTAACTATGGTATTGCACAGCCACCAACATAGTATACTAGCAGTCAACCATTTCACTAAATGTTTGAGGCTATCTTCAACCTTGCCCACTACCAAAGCAACCACTTCATTCCTGTTAAAACAGGTCTTCACCTGTCATAGTAGCCCAAAGTTCTAGTCGTCCAACAATGGCCCCGACTTCATAGCTCAAGTGCTCATTGACCTAAATTCTTTAATGGGCGCCTATCCATCCTTTACGGCTCCCTTTCATCACCACCATGAATAGAGCAGCAGAAGGAGTGGTTAGAATGCGTCACTATCCTTCACAAGACTCGATCTGACCTATCCCAGTGGGATGAATACCTCCCGGTGGCTCTATAAGTATACCACATGAGTTAAATTGGGTTACACGGGTCGCCCTTTTGAGCTCAGTACAGCCGAGAGCCAACCTCACCTTCGAGCGTCTAAACTATATTAGTTCCCGCTGGACACCACTAATCTCACACTAAGAAGGCTGGCAGATGGACTATTCCTACAAGCTCTAGCTGCTACGTTGACTATCAGCCAATGAGAGGTAAGTACCAGGTATGGGATATGTATCATTCTACCACCACCAGCTGGGGGGTCAAGTGCACAAACTTGATATATTATGGTCAGAACTGTACTGAGCAATATAACGTTGAGGGCCGGAGTACTCCATTGCCACCATCTGGGCTCTACCATAAATCAAGCCACGCCAGGTTCCCTAGGTCTTATAATCCACCTTGGCAGATCTTGAGGGGGCATCGGTGGGGTTGACCGGAGTTGCAATCGATCCGATGGGAACCCGATGGGAACCAATGGGTGGGTACTTTACAAGCCACTCAGGGGGATACCTTTGTGGTGGAACGTATCGAAATCGCCATGGGTGATGAATCCCAAGGCTAAAACTTCTCCCAAACCCGGTGAGGTGATTTATAAAGGTCTTGCCAGCCAAAGCTCGTCTAGATTGGCTGAAACCGACGGGAATTGCGCCCCACCGAACCCTTTGCATTCTGCCAACTTGCTCTGGGAACCACCCTAGTCTGCGCCCCCGAACCCCAACCAGATCCTATAAATCTAAGCCTGAAAATAAAGCGACCCTCGCCCTTATTCAAAGCTTTGGCTAGTTGATACTAGAGGTTCTGTTTGCCGGATGGCAAAGGCTGACCTCGCCGGATGTTGCTCTCCCATCGAGAGATTTACTCAAGGGACAAAAGTCTACTGGGTGGCGCGGCTAAAGGCAACCAATAGTTGCGTAGCCTTTGAAGGGCTCGGTTTCAAATTTAAACAAAAAGCTCAAAAGGTGTAAAGCGGTGCATCTGAAATAGGCGAACCTATACCCAGGGTCAAAGTGACCCAAAGGCACCAAAGCTAGGCCCTTTTTTAAAATAGTGAAACGTAGTTTAGATGCGAAGCTATGACGAGAAACTGTTACTGGTAACCTAAAGGGACGTTGGGGCTAGGGTAGAGATTAGCTGGGGGTGGGCGGTAGGAACCGAAGCTATGGCGGGAAACTGCTACTGGTAACCTAAAAGGACGCTGGGGTTAGGGCGCGGGTAGAGGTTAGGCGGGTGGTAGGAACTAGTCTGGGGGGAAAAGCGCCCCGGCGTGGGTGACCCTGATGGTGTACAGCGAGTCGGGTAGCAGCGTATCGAATTTCCAGATTAGGGACTGCAGCATTGGGGTAGCCGCCTCAGCCGCCCCGCCTCGGCTACGGAGCGGGGTCCGCACCACCTCCCAGGTACCTTCCGAGACCGAGACGTTCAAACCCTTGGCGGGCGGGAAATGGTGGATGGGCAGGAATATTTCACACTCGGGCAAAGGTTGCACCGAGAACTGGGCGAGGGCGGTGGCGGGGAAAGGCCGGAAGCGAAGGTGGAAGGCCGGGGCGCCGGTTTTGGCGTACTGGGGGAGGAGGAAAGTTTGGGTGTGGGGCAAACCCGGGACGTGGGCGGCGTACGGGCGTACGACGGCCTCGAGGGCCCTCCCACCCCGGTCCAGTTCAGTTAGGAAAAAATGGCTGGGGACCTTGGCCAGTTGGACATCCCGGCTGAAGATGGAGAGATCCTCCCGGTTCCAACGATCCCCCTCCCGGTTGTTGTTGTTGGCGGCGTAGTTCCAGATGGTGCAGTACACCCCCGTCTGCTCGGTGGCGTTCAGGGTCGCGTCCAGGGCTCTCACCTGCTGGGAGTAGTCCCCGGTGGTGTAGGCCGCCTGGTTGTCCAGGTTGAAGGGGATCCCGCACTCGCCGATGAGGCACGGCGTCTCGCCAAAGGCCTCGCGCCCCTCGGCCTGGATCAGCGCGATCATCTCTTGGAAGCATTTCCGGACGCTGGCCTCGCCAACCTTCACCGCTTGGCCGATAAACCAGTACCTTTTACGTAAATACCCCAGGTAGTCGAAGGTCCACCACGAGTAATGCAGCGTCAGTAGGGTTTTGCCGTCATACCAGTGCGGGCTATACACCAGGCGCCCAGTTGGAATTTCGTCGCCGGTAAACGGCGGGGGCTTCAGGTTGACGGGAGGGTTGAGGAAGATTATGGCCTCACGACTCACGCTTCGGATGGCGTGGGCGAACTTGGCGACGAAGGGCTTCCAAAAATCCGATAGAAAGTCGTACTTCCGCCGCGTAACCGGATCGTACGCAAAATAATCCTTCCGCTTAGGTTGGAGGGTGGCCGGGTCCCAAACCCCGTTCAAGGCCCAGATGCAACGCCCGGACGTCTGCCACTCCTGCCAGGGTGGGAACGCGAGGTTGGGGCGGATAGATTCGCCCTCCTTAAACCAGGCTTTAATCCCGTTGGGTTCAATCTGAACGGTCCCCAGCTTGACGAACCCCAGGGAGCCGGAAGGGTAGGTGTCGACCCTACAGCTATGCCCCTCCCCCAAAAGCAGGGCCTGCAGCACCGTAGGGCTGGCACCGTTCCTAGTGGAGGTAAGGGAAAATAGGGGGAGGGCTGTAATATCCTCAGTCTCGATAAACCCTTCCGACGGCTCGTTAAGCGTATCGATCCCAACCACAACGGAGTCCAAAAGCCCCACCCCCTTTAGACAGGTAAACAGATACTTGTACGCCTCGCAGAAAGCCCCCTGCAGATAGGTCTGGATGTTCACTAGACCCCCCGCTTTAGACGGGATGGTACATTTGGGGGCAAAGGTTTCGCCGCCGAAGAAGAGGGTAAACATGGTCGCCGCCGCGAGCTTGGCGTAGTTGGTCGGCCATATCATGGTGGGGTAGGCATCCGGGGGGTCATACGCGAAGTGGGGGCGGCAGCCCCGGTGGCGGCGAATCGGCGGGGGTCGAAGCCCGCCAAATAGAGCGTCCAATTCGGGGCGCCGGAGCCACCGCATAGCCGGGACCAACAGTCCTGGTGGGGGTCGATGAAGCAGCGCAGGCCGTAGTATTTAAATATTCTAAGCAGCTCGACTAAATAATCGATATACCCCTGGTCATAAATCCCCGGCCCCCCATGTTCAATTGCCTCCCAGGGCACAACCAGCCGGATGAAGGTTAGGCCCCAGTACTTTAACCTTCGGCAGTGCTCATCCGCCTCATCTAAGGGGACCGGTTTCCCAATATAGGTTACCAACTCAATGTCAAATATGCCATCTCGGATACTAGTGTTACCCCCCACCGGAAGCTTCGCGTCCCCACCAAAGTTGACCCCCCGAAACTGGACAACGCGTCCCGAAGTTGTGTCAAAAAAATACTTGCCAAAGAAGTCGAGCCTTTCCATCCCCGATATCAAGTGCAACAAAAATATGGGAATAAGCGGTATGCTTATCTAGTAGCAATATGGGCGAAAATAAAAGGTACTGGGGAGGGGTAAGAAATTGAACTTGGGGTTTGAAGTATAAAAGATCAACGATTAAGCCAAATCCACCCATCTGGTCCTAAGCTTTGGAAACCACCTTACCGTATCAGCCCATCCATTTTCGAACACAATCCCCCCCTTAACCGATCTAAAATCATGATCGGTTCCAAACCTTTCACCCGATATGAAATTATGAATAGTTTAGACTTGTAAGCTAGATCGGACATTAAATGGCTATCAACATCTTCCCCAGTTATTTCAATCTATTTAACTTGACCTTAATTTGGAAATAACTGGTTGGATGGTACAACCCATAATACTTTTATGGTAAGCGTAGTTCAAAGTGGAATGTTGAAGCTTAGAGGATACCCCCTACCTTTGTTTAATAACCATATGCCAAGGGACCATCTAGTACTAAAAAATAACCATATGCCAAAGGTTTACCATCAAATTATATAATCTTTGTTGATTCTGCTCATCAAAGTATACTGTTTAAAATTGTCGCCTCACAGCTTATAAAAAGTTTAATTGGGATACGTCTATTGAGACTATAAATTTTACCCTATAGTCTAGTTTACTTGTAACTACCCAGCCCACCAAGTTGGATGAACTTTATGTAGAAACTAGCTGAATTACCCGTGCTTCGCTACGGCGTCTAAAATTTCAAATTTCAATCTATTAATTTAGATTTTATATTATAGATAAACAAAACCACTCACCCAAATCTAATTGCTCAATCGAATCAACCAAAATCCACCAACCACTCAGGTAAACCTAACTGAACTCATCAAATCAACTAATAGCTATCACCCCTCAAAACTAAACTGTGTCCTATTGATTCGACCAAAAGCCATCAACCACTCGGCCAAACAAAATACACCTATCGAAGTACTCAAATAACACCAAACTGCTACCCAAAACTTCTCTTTATACTTAAAATCATAGAGAATGTGACATAGCTTCCAAACTACTAAATCAACTTCTACTTAACTTGCCAAAGGTATTTTATCAATTAGATAAACCAAATTAGGCAGGTTTTTAAAATATGTAACCCTAACTGTAAGTCCCAGGGAACATCCCCTGGCTGTTGATTGGGCCCTTTTCCCATTCCTGAGTAAGAAGGTATCAAAGAGGGTGGCTGTACCTCTCATTACCCAGGGTGACCTCACCCACATGGTAGATGAGCGCTGGGTAACAGCTCTTCCACTTCAAATTCCTCCCCCAGTGCCCACACTCACCTCAGCCAAACTGGTACAGCTAATCAGGGAAATCTGCACCGAGATTGCTGAAATGAAATCTATCAACCCAAAATTGAGTGGGAGTCATCCTGATAGTTGGATTCCATGTAGTCAGAAAGGGATAAAGACTGCCTCATCAGCCAGAATGCCTGACAGTTTCAATTTGGCTAACTCTATGATCTAAAAAATCAACCCCCCTCAAAATTATTGGGGATCATCCCCAATGGGCAAGTAATAATATTGGACACCATCAATGAGGGTTTAAAGCTCCCTGCTGGCAAATCAGACATTGTGCCTGACATAACATCTCTGACTGAACAAATGGCCCAGCAACTGGGTATGGGTGGGTTGGGCATCCCAAACCTGTTCCCAACCAAATAGGTCCACCTCTATATGGGGTGGCCTTGGGGGATTCCCACTGCTCATCAATCAAATGCTATAACACCAACCATCAAAAATGTATCTGAGCCTTAGTTCAGATATTCAAGGTTGAACTGATAGTGACTCAGCCTGCCACCAAATTCTTTGATGTCAGTTCCAGTTAAATTATCTGTTCCCCATTTCTGAACAATTTGCCAGTTAGGTCAAACTTGTGGGACCTGATCCTGGCTTGTTTCCTCTCTAAATCAACTACTATTTAATCAGTCACATCACACTGAAAAAATTATTGGTTGATTTTTCTTTCCTAATTTTTCCACTAAAAATCCTCTC